>JAUBOD010000151.1:1250551-1319580 GCA_032353885.1 Nothura maculosa
TTCCCAAACTACATGTTGAGCTACTTGCAGAAATTCTGCTCACTGCTGCTGGTGTGGGCCACTTTTGTGATTCAAGCATAACCACTCAGAGGAGTCAGGAAGGCAGCCAGAGCAGCACAAAGCAGTCAAAGCTTGCTATTCAATCTATACTATGTTGCACAACAGCAGCTGGACGGTAGTTAACAATTTTATCACTAGCCCCATAATGTTTGTCAAGTCTATTGTTTCTCCTGCAGAGCTTGTTGATGACGAGCCATGAAGCTATGGGCCCAAGTTATAAACGCTATTCCATTTGTTGACATAGAAACCATTTTAGTCATTTTCTCTTTAACGTTTCTTGAACTTCTAAATATTCTTTTTTTTAATCGCGTGGCAGCAGCATCACATTATCCTTTGTGGTCTAACTTGTAAATATCACTAATTAATAGCTACACCAGCACCATTCTCTGATCTGTCACATTCAAGATAAAATACTTCCCACCAACTCAAATCTACTTCCAACTGAATTCCAGCAAATGTTAATTATTCCGCCTGAATTTTGACTTTTTTCTATGTAATTCTAAGATATTAGTCATAGAGCCTAATTTTACTTCTGTGGTCATTTTGAACTTGCTTAATGCCATTGATTTTGCTAGTGAAGTTAACACTGATTTATGCTAGTATAAAACCTTTCTATTCTCAGTTAATTGTGGAACTCCCTAAGTTGCTTGATCTAATGATTCACTAGTAACCACAACAGCTTCCCCTCATGATCCAACTAATCTGACTGGTGGGACTGACACATGTAGCTTTCCACAAGCCCAACTGCAAAACCTTTCCTTTACTCATGAAAAACAATCATTCAACTTTGTTTTGAAAGTTCAACTTAGTTGCCTCTGATGAGGTCTTAAAGTCTACCCCGTTCCCTAGTCCAATACCTGGGCTGTATCTTTTCATACTATTTCCCGAACAACGCAGGAGAAAAGAACTTTTCTCCTGCCTCTCAAAATTTTATTAAAAATGGACAGAATAGGAAAGGGGGAAAAAAGGAAACACTTCACTTTGAACTACCTGACTACCTCTGAATAGCAGCCTTGCTTTTATCTGGCATATCTTTTTTATCATGCACCCCCTTGCACGTGGTGGGACAGGCCCTATGCCCCATGCACAAGCCCTGACCTTGTGCATGCCCCAGAAGTCAGTCTCTTGCAAGGAAACATGACTTTGAAGCACATGTTGTCACTTCACTTAACATGAAGACACACAAAAGAAAAGCAGCTTTTCTGCCCTAAATTCACTCTCCATTCCCTGGACTGATGGAGAAGCGTGCGCTCATCTCAAGTATTATCATTTCATAGTAACTCGATTAATTTTGCATTTATCTTAACTATACCACGAAGGCTGAGTTCTGTTGGACTGTCTATGGGTGAAGATTAAAAAAACAATGCTTTAACGAAGTGCTGCAAGTGTTATGAGATTGAAATTGTATTACCTGGATTGGGCTGAAGATACTCTATTGTCTTGGCCATTATTTCCATAACTGCTCTGCTGGTGACATCCACTTTCTAAAGAAGAAAGAATTAAACAGAAAGAAACAAGAAAAGAAACAAGAAAAGAGATGTTGGACAAAAACAAGATTTCTTTTTCCTCTCTTCATTTATCTATCTATCTATCTATCTATCTATCTATCTATCTATCTATCTATTCTTATTATTTTATTTTTCTGTCCCTAAGAACTGATGCTAACTAAATCTAGCATGCTGACTAAATCTAGCACTGGTAACCAGCATGGGGATAATGAAACTTGCCTGAATCACTACAGAAACCATCATCTCAGTGTTTAATTTGTTGCAGAATCACTCTTAATTTAGGTCATTATTCTGGCAGCAAAGGGAAAAATAGAAGTATAATGCAATTTTGGTTGCACGGGGATGTTGATGAAGATGTATACAACCCTAAGATATGCCCACAAAAAGGGAAAACCTTTGCCAAGAAAAGTCACTGAACGGTACTTGAAATATTATTTATTCAAAGTACACTTTGGCCTCCTATAAACAAGAAAAGCAAAGTGAAAGCAGGTATCAATCAAAAAAAAATCCACTAAAGACCAAAGAAACGGTCTGTTTTTTTCAAGGCTCATTCTGGTAAAAATGAAATGGAAAAGAAGAAGTCTCTTTCAGTAGCCAACATAAAGAAATGTGTCACCATGGAAGTGCTGACCATTTGTTTCCTTGGCATGAAACAACAAAGAATAATTTTATATTTAGGCATTTAAAATAAGGCTGATTATTCTGGACTGAAGATCATTACTTCCTTCCATGGAACTCCTTGGTTTCTTAAGCAATTTTCCACATCAGTTTTCTAAGTTATATGTAGTGTAGAGGTATGCAACTATTTGGCATTCAACAAACCGCTTAGCATCCATAGAAGTTTAGAGGAACAGTCTGCAATCCATGTTCATCCAAGAGATGACGAGCACCATCTGCACCCACAGACTTTTTTGGAAGCTGCAAGATTTATGCACTTTCCAGCAAAAAATGCAGTACCTCTTAGAACAGGACCTCAAAGGAAGAAATGTCCCTTCTGCAGGTATAAGGTTTCCTATAGTCTCTCCCACACTCTGCATTTGTGAAGACACATTGGATTTCTCTGTCAAGTAGCTTGTGTCCCACAGAGCGAGCTGCTTTGCCACAAAAGCGAGTTCCTATTTTCAAAGTGAGTACCTGAGATAAGATGGTCATAGCACGCTGCGCTTGACCTCTTTCCTGCTTACTGCTACCACTGCCATCTGCCAGGTCTTGCTCCCTGCTTTACACAAAGCAGCATAAGAGGACTGGCAACCGGAGGTAAAGAAATAGCTGAACTTCCCAATGGGGAGCCCAGAAAGGGCTAGAAGGCTGCAGTGGAGAGCGGAGGCGAGGGAGCAGATGGCCAGGATGTGCAGCAGGGACACATCCACCACATAAGAAAGAACTGACAAAGGATGCAGGGGTACGGGGCCAGGTGGGAGCAACCCAGGTGCCATCTCTGCTACCCACAAGCATGGGACTCGCTCTGCCCTTGCACTGTCCTAATTTTCATTCTTGCATTATTTTTCTAAATCTTCTTTATCAACTTCTGGTTTTGATGTTAGTTTCTACACTTGCATCTACTTTAAAGGGAAAATGGGGAAGAGGAGAAATCAACTCTGCAACATTTGCATTGCAGGAAAAGGACGACACTGTTACATGGTTTGCTTTATTATAATCCATCCAAAGACTTTCCCCATCTCTCTACACAAATACACACAGAAGTAGCATCTGCTTCTCCATGTCAGGGATGCATATCAGATATATATCTTATAAATTGCCTACCAGCAGCTTGTTTTACAGGATTTGCTAGTGACTCTGAAAATCAAAGCCAGAAAAATAGCTGCCACCGCTGCCCTTTTCAGATGACATATTCACATTACCACCCAAGGCAAACTTACTATTTTTTTTTCCCATAAAAATGCTCATCATTTTCCCACAAAAGCTATTCACAGTGCATATAGGCAGTGGAGGCTACCTGGGGGGAACCCTGGGCTCAGAAGCAAATATCCAGTCTTTGCTCTTCCAGACTGACACTCAGGAAGCACCACAGATGACTCGTGGGCACCTTTTGCAACCAAAACAACCATTAAAGTTTTAGACAAAGCCTCCATTTCTAGGTATCTTCTAAAATTACCTGAAGCAAATTTGTTGCTGGTATTAGGCTCAATCACTGCAATACTGGCATTTTACAGAGTACATATATTATGTATTCCTTGGTCAGAGAATGAAAAAGGTCAAGGAACTGAAAGTTCAATCCTGATGAATAAAAGATGAGTCTGTCAAAATTACTTGATTGATTTAGGGACAAAAGCTGAGAAAAACCTATCCTAGAAAGGAAAATAAACACTAATCATAGATATAGCTACTTGTATTCAGACTTACCCTTTCCATTTCTTTGAAGTCATCATCTAGCTTGGTTCCTTCTGCACCTCCGACTTTCTCACTCACTTTCTGCAGTTACAAAAAAAAAAAGCAAACACACAGATTAAACACAACAATTTCAGCAACAAATTTGCAATGTGTTTTTCTGTAAGTTTTGCAACCCTGAGATGTGCTATTCTTCATTTCAAAAGCTTATTTTAAACATGCTTTATTTCAGGTTCTCAGAAATAAATAGATTCAGAAAATACAGATTAGTGTTTAATTCTCAGAGTCCCAATCTTCTGCTCATGTCAGAATAGTCACAAGCTACTGTGTCTTTGCTTCTCAGAGTCTCAGTCTTCTGCTTATGTCAGAATAGGCACATATTGCCTTGTCTTTGCAGGATCACACCCTTGTTTCTTTGTGTAATGAATATATTGAACATCTTGGACTTAACAAGCCATTAATCAACAGTAAGAGAGATGTATTTGGCAGACAGAAATATCCATGATCAAAAAGGAGGTGCCTTAATGGAATTAAAAGGCCAAAGGATTCAAGAAACTAAAAAGTTCTCATCAGATATGAAGAAGACGGAAGACATATCTCATAGCTGAAAAATTTCAGGTATGTATTTACCTAATTTCAAGCCAAAATAGATCCACATCATTAAATACTAATTTTATAGCAGTTGAAATAAAAATAAGCAAAACAGGAACCAAAAAAGGTGAATTTCAGTACCATGTCTATCATGTCTTTGGCAAATTTTCCTTTTTTTTCATAAAATACTGTTGAAAGACAATTAGGAAATTGTTGTATGTTACCACTTCACTCTTCTGAATCATGCTGGAACATGCTGATCTGAGTTTCCCGTTACTGTCAGTAAAAGTGAAAATAGCAGATTCAAATGATGACGGCTCTGCAGCACTAGTCAAAAGGGATTTTTAACAACTGCACTGTTAGTCATGAAGTGTTTTAGTACTGTAACTCCACAAGTCAGTCAAATGCACATGACCCAGGGAATGAAGAATCTTCCCCTGCTCTCATATTTGTCACAGGAAATGTAATAGACATATGACTCTCTGATTTCTCTTCACTGTTAGCATTTCATATTGAACATTATTTAATTTTATGTTCTTTTCTAGGAGTCTCTGAATTTTCTTTAGAATGTTTTAACTGACTGTAACTTCTGATTAATATTTATTAAAGTAATTCCTGCTTTCACAAAGCAGAAATGGAAGAAAAATTGTGCTTTCCCCTTTCTTTGATTTCAACTATTGTGTTAATTACTATATATATATACACATATATATCAAAAAGAAAGATATACAGGAAATCACTCTTCTTCTATGAATAGAATCCAGACATTTGATTAATTTCAACTTTTTTCACCTCTCTGAAACTGCAATTGCAGTTCTAGTAGGATATGACTAAAACAGACCATTACTGTCCGTACAATGGGAAGTAGCTATCAGCTCTACTGTTTTCTGTCAACTTTTCACTAATCAGAAGGCTGCATTAATGAAGTAAAGCTTATTCAAGTACATTAATGAGACAGCAATCCTCTGGAACTTCCTGAGAAAAATAATGGAAGAATTTTACTTTCACCTTTTTTCTTATGCAGAATGGATTTGAAAACATCCACAAACTCTCCCCAGTCACTATTCTGAATGCAGATGAGTTTTTGTCCATATCACTGAACTTGTGTCTGACAGAGATTAGTGAAGAGTAACAAAATTTCTTAGATTTGAAATTCAGTACTATCATCACAAACAATTCTGTGATGGACAAGGGGTGAACTGAATGTCCTAAAAGCTACTATTCATTTGCTGTTTTTATGAAACTTGGTAGCAAGAAAGCACAAAAGCTCAGAAACTTTCTTCATCAATCTGTGAATGAATCTTTTCATGGTCCTCCAACTATGGTTGAGGTGGCAAAATCTACAAAGGAGATTCCTACTAAAGTCTCTGAAAAGGACAAGAAACAAGCATAATGCTATTTAAATATTCAAAACGTGTTCTGAATAACTGAAATTGAGCTGTAAATTTACAAAGTGCCCAAAGTCTGAGCTCTTTTAGGTGTGTCTTTACATACTTTATCTTTTGTCTGCTTGAGATCTCTTTACAGGTGATGAAGTTTTACATAGATATGGCTCATCATCCTCAGAGATCCTCTGAAGATCCCTTCTTACATCCACAAAAAAAGAGCTTTTGCACATGCTCTGTCCTGTGTATTCATCAGTCTTCTTGCTGAGCAATATAGGATGCTTTTATTTAGTAATATGTCCCAAAGAAGTGGGCATTGCTAAGTCAACAAAGCAATACATCTCTTTTTTCCTCTCAGCATTCATTAAGAAAAAATCCTCATTCTGTCCATATTAGTCTCACATCAAATTTTATGACTCCTTGCTTTGAGGTATCAAGTGGAAAAACTATGACTCACTGTTTCAGACAGAAAATGAAATAACATCCATATCCCAGGAAAAAAATTTCATTTGTAAAGGTCTTGGTCAAGTACTGCTAAAGGCAATAGAGAAATGAGTCGAAGTAGAAAGATCATCCATGAAATCTTTAGCTCTTCTCAAACTAGGTGACTCTTCTCTTGGGGTCAGCTGTGCTAAAGGCCTGCAGAGCAGTTCCTTAGACATTACCATCTAAGTAAAAATCTGTTTTGGAAAAGTATGGAAAAAGATCTTCCAGATTTTGAAAATCTGTTTGGAAAGTGGCACTTTCATCATGAAAGAGCAGCTCACTCAACCATAGTCTTCCATGAAAACGTAACTACTGTTTTTTCTTGAAAGCCACAGGCACTCACTAGTCAGAGCACAAAAATCAAAGTAAAGATTCAAATTTAAGAGTGAAAAACTCTCAAGAGATAAATCCATCCCTAAGGCAGAAAGAAGAAATCCACTCGGAGGAAGATATTAGACTGCCCATTGAAAGGCCATAACTTAATGTGGTCCTGTGGCAGCTGGGAACCTAACAAAAGCATATGTAGCAAATGCATAAGCATATGCCTCAAAGCCCTCACCTACATCATCACTGTACTGATAAAATTTGTAGGTATTATTTAACTCCTGTTTATCTAGACTTCCAAATTTTAAAGTACTTAATTAAGGCTGCTATTTCATAATCCCCTCTCTGAAATTGTCAGATTTGGTTATGATAGATCATGAAGATATGTCAACATACATCTGCTAAAGATCTGCTCTCATCTGCTCAGAAGCAATCTGAAAAATTCTCAGCAAATAAAGCTGATTAGAAAACAAAAGCGTCCTCTGCCATATCACATAGATAAAGGTTTCAACATTGTGTTTCTTGCTTTACAAATAAATAAAAATTGGACCCTCAAAATATTCTTTAATGGTAACAATACTTCTCCTGTTCTTTCATATAAGAAGAAACATGACTTAATCAGGATCAAAACTACATAGCTACTTTAAACCACACCTTTTCTTTCTAATGTTAATTACTTCATCCTGCCTCCCAAAATCCTCATAATAAAATCACCATAAACTTTTTTTTTAAGACCAAACAAACATTTTCTGTGTGGGGGAAATATGTAATGAAAACCTCTGTTGCTCAGTAAAACCTTCCAGATTTTTTTCTACCTAGCAATACCACGATCTAAGGTTTTGATCCTATATGTTATACAACTAAAAACGTGCACTCTATTCCTTAGAGCAAAGTCCAATTGCATAAAGATCCAGTTTCCACTCATGCAGAATATTAACTTAACATCTGCTGGTCAGAATGGTTTCAGTGGAGACTACAAAGGTGGCAGGAATTGTACTTTTTGTGGGGAAAAGAAACTGCTTTTTCCTGTCAGAAAATTTAAAGAACAATTTTCAGTATAAATTGATGGGAATTGCAGAATGAGACAGAATGTTAGGAAGGTAGATGGGGGGAGTAGATTTGAAATAGTAAATCTTGGGGCTTATTTATGGAGATTTCTGCTCCATGTCTCATATAGCTGTGCAATTCACCTTTTTGGTATTGCTGATTCACTGGCGGTATGTTGTACAGGCCAAAAATGCCTATGCAGTCACTATGGATACACAGAAAACGCCAATTGTCTTACACAAATACACTGATGATCACTTTTACCGTTTTCCAAAAAAAAAACCCAGCTTACTAATTAATGAGCACATTAATCTGACACTGGCATCTGTCACTTCTCACAAGACATTAATGCAAATCAAATGTGCATTAAGTAGCTACTCCATGGAAATCATGTTCTTCAGTACTATGACACTGAATCATGTTAGATTGCTTTCTGAACATTCACGGTTGAAACAATTACCTACCAAATGCCCTCCTCCTGTAAAGAAGAAATGAATGTACAGCTCGATAAGTCACTATCTGAACTTGGAAATATAGCAACCACAGAAGCTATTCACTGGAGTCTTCAGCTTTACTCATTTGGTGAAACAATGGTTTGGCAGCATATGCATCATGCACCTTTGCTTCTACTTAGGAGTATAAAATCAGCTTTGGGTGTTTTAACACAACGCAGTGCTTTGGCTATGTGGCAATTTGAATGCTGTCGTCACAAAGCAGCTACACCAGTATGACTTTCTCCCTGAGCACTGCTTTCATCTAGCCCTCCTCTCCCTTCTGAATGCCCCTTGACATTACTGCTATCCCAAATCCCAATATTTTAGACATCAATCCTGCCACTCCTACCTGCAACACAGTTTAATTAACATGTAAAAATTTCTGTACTCCCCAAATTCCACACATTTCTATAGTTCTTCCATTCAGCTTTGGCCTTTTTGACTTTTATCTATCACTGTCAGGTTTCCCTTTCTGGGAGTAGGTTTTCAGCAGTAAGCATCTTCAGGTTTTTCAATTAGGCTCCAAAATGCTGTGCTGATTTGTTAGCACTGCAGACATAAGAAGGACATATATGTCTTGCAAAAGAGAGTGAGAAATATACATTTTATGAGGAGATTCTACGTACACAGGGAATGTTTGCCAATACTGTAGGCTTCTGAGAAAGAGTAAACATTTGAGAAAGAACATTTATATAAAGCATCATCCATCATCTCTGGCAAAACTTTTTTGATTCTCTCTATCACTTTGCACGCTATTCTGAGATATCAGAATTCATTATCACAGAAAACAGATGCTGTCTACTACTCAAATTTATGATCATGGTCTTGATTCTCTGCAGTCAACTGAGCACAAGTCTGGAAGCAAATCACACTTTAAGCATCAAGAGAAAGCAGAAGTGATTTTCTGCTAGTATTAGATGAAGCACAATATGAAATGAAAGAAAACAATCCCCTCAGAAATCTAATTAAATTAGTTGCATCTGAGACTTCTCTTCTTGACAATAGATTATAAAAGAAAATGGATATTTTTTCTTAGCTTGGTGATAGCTTGTCTTTCAGAAAAGTATGAGCAGTAGTAAAAGCTACAGTACTCTATTCTGGATCACAAAGTAAACTAACCTCTGATTTAACTGGGATAGAGTGATCTTGCTCAAGCTTTTCAGGACCATACATCTACTTGAGGGAAGTTCCGACTTACAGGTCAAAAGATCCAAAATCCTTAGCCTTAGAAAGCCTCAAGAAATTGAAGGATGTGACATACCTTAAATGAAACTTTCATCAACACAGGAAGATTTTACAAGACCAAAAGGTCATTGCCTTTTCCCTTTCATTTAATATTCTCTATATTTTGTTCTATTTTTCTTCTAAGTTGCAAACAGAATGTGTAAGTTGGGACTGTGAAATGTATAAATAGGGACTATGAATTGTAAATTGCACAAGAATGTGGGACAAGCCACTTCAACAGCAAGTCTTAAACCTGATACTGAATTAATATACGTGTTAGGTTCAAAATGACAATGATGTCCAGCTACATTTTGTTTACAAATTTCTCCTCTTAAGCTGTGAAAACTGGAAAAGCATCCCACTGTGCTACCAGCACAGTTGTGCAAGACAGGATCCTTCCTTCCGTTGCAGCAATGAGGACCACTACAACTCCACTGCTTCCAGCAGAAGCTATAAAGAGTCATGCAGCCAGTCAGGAAAAAAACAAAAAGGAGACACCAGAGATCCCAGAGTCTCAAGGGGGCTCTAGCATTTCACCCAAGTGTTTACACTGGTATTTTGATCAGCAATGGAGACTTTGTTTTCTCCTTGGCAAATCGAAGAAAAACACTTGCCTACCACATGGGAAAATTGTGAGCATTAATTTGCACCTGCTACTGCTTGCCACCAGGAGCATATCCAACAGAATTTTTAGCAATGTACTTAAGGAAAGCATCTGCCAGACAATCATTTCTTCTTCCTCACTGTCATTTTCAAGATATATTCAAGCAAAAAATGATACTTCCTACCTACTATTTTCCCTGATAGCACTGTGTTCTCTGGTTTGTCCCACCTCAGCATCACACCATCTGGAGAGTATTAAATTTATCCAAAGCTAGCTAGGCTATGCTAAAGGAATTATCACACTGCCTGCCTTGTTAAGATCCCCCGACTTGACCCTGCATTTTGTAGGATAAAGAATAATGGCAATACAGTGAACTGAATTTGGGGAGCTCAACAGAAAAGAAAGGAAGGATCAGCAGGAAGAATACACATGGCTTGACTCCATTTCCTGTAAAGCATCTCCTAAATATCTTTTGAATATACAGTTACTTGGCCTTGCTAGTCCTCATATCTTGTACTAGTAAGTCCATGCTCCTGCTAAAAGTCCCACTAACATCCTGGGGGCAGGCTGGAAAGCCTGGGAAGTTGTTCTGCAGAAATGACAAACAAGTCTGTAACGCTGCGGCACACACAGGAAAAATAGGACTTGGCAAGTCACTGCTAAAGGCAAAGTGACTCAGTGGAACTATTTCTCCCCAGGAAGAATAAGAGTAGTCAGGATCCCAATTTCTAGCATTGCCACTACATAATAAATAACCCTCTGTGAACCTGTCCCATGTCCTACTCTCATTATTTAGATTCGGACTCTAATTTACCTTTCCCATTCAATCTATAGCTGAAGGGGGCAATTCCTGTATCCCTGCTTTCCCTGCTGTGCTTTCTGCTGGCCACACGGACCACGTTCCAGAGCTGTCGCAGAGCAGTCGCTCGGATTCAGCGCTCCCCGACGTATGCCCTGCTCTTGGCAGGCTCTGCAGAGCCACTGCTGCAAAGTCTCCGCATTGCATCGGAGACCATCTGACGGCACGGGAAGCACAGCAGGAGCAGGGAAGCTGCAGCTGGGAAAGGGCTGGCAGAGTGGTGCAGGGAAAGCCTCTGCACACAGAGCACCCTCCAGAGGAGAGTGCTGCCACAGGCAGGCACCCAGCTAACCCCTTTTGCACATTTACACTTGCAGAGGTGTCCTTGCACATGAGACACTGCGGTGCATCTGTGGGGACAGAAGGACCCGCTGTTTGTACGTGTGCTTAAGCTCATTCAGGAGCCGGGTCGCCCGCTGCTCCAAGTCGATGTTCAGCCAGGAAGTTGTTCACAACCTTTGGCAGCCTCGAGTGGCCTCCGAAACTGGCACAGGAAAGCTGTTGTCGAGAACTGCCAGAGAATTGAGTGGTTAGGACAGTGTGTGCTTTTCCACGCTACCTCTGCATCCCCAGCATGCCACCTGCCCTATCAGCAGGGAAGAAATAGGTATAAAAAGGATGGATATAACAGCTGGAAGACATGCCACTCAATTCTTTTTTATTTCATTGTTTTTCTGTAAGGAACAGAGAACAAATACTGTTATGGTAATTCTATTTCTGATGATAGTAGTGCAGTGACACGGCCCTTCAGCGGACCTGCCGACAATGAATGCACACAAGTCTTGCCACACTAGCGCAATGTGATCCAAACCAGATCCACCATTCCTAAGAGCTCTCTACACAGGAGTGCTGGGACCTCCACACTGTACTGTCACAGATGCTTCTTAACAACTTCCTTGTACAGCCTGGAATTTTAGGCTCGAAAGCTACAATTTCAGGCAGTGGAACTTTAAATATTTAGAGAGGTATATGCTAATGCACAGAGTGAAAAAAGAGGAATAAAAGTACATACTATATAGTCTTCAATTTCAGGAGCTCACCTACATCATGGTAATGGATCATGATCCATCTTACTCATCTTATATACATTAAAATATATTTTGTCCACATCCACATCTTCTAACCTTGGTATAAACAAGAATCAAGAGATAAGTGTTTTACCTGCACTGCTTTACTAACAAATACTTACTCAGCTCATTTTAGGAAAATTAAAAAAAAAAAAAAAGAAGAAGAAGAAGAAAAAGAAAGATTTTCTATATCAGTGTTTCAGGCCGTCAGCAAGGCATAGTTTACCTTCACTACTTACGAAGTCTTGGCAATTAACCCACTTACTTGCTTGCACTAAAATTCAGACTTGCGAGATACAGAGAACATCACGTGCAGACATAACACAAAGATGGCAGCGCAGACTCTACACCCTGCCAAGATCCCCACGCAGGACAGAATCCAAATGCCCCATCAGCATTATGCAAATGATGACACAAAAGTACAGCTGACTGCTAAAGCTGAGTATAATGTATTTGACTTTGTAAAGCCAGACAACTTTGTTCTCATAATCTTTGAGGGCTTTGTAATTTTCTTTCTCAGGAAAGGAAGGAATTAAAGTCTAAAACAGGAGAAGCTCTAGCCAAATAAAAGCAAAACAACAGCAGGAGACATTTACAGCAATTAAATTCCATTTAAGGCACATTTTGTACCTCTACATTGATGTACATCAGTCCACAGGCCTTTGGTTGGCTAAAATTCAGCCTAGTGCTTAACGTCTGGAGATGCCAGGAACATTTAGAAGCTGCTAAAGACTAAGAGGACAAAACATAGTTTAAACGTGATTTACTGATTAAACAGCCATAACAACTCTTATTGTGAAATTGTCCTGTCTATATAGTTGAGTGAATTTGCTTGATTCTGACAGTGAATTAATTGTTATCTGCCAAAGACATGAAGTTAGAGGGAGTCTGGGAAGAAAAAAAACATGTACAAGCTGTTGCTAGTAGCAAATCTGCTTCATTTCTAATGTTCTTATTGACACAATGTCTAGATCGCTGCAGACTGCGCAGAGCACAACATGGTGCCAAAACCAAAAGATTATTTGTGCATTTTTTTTTTTATTCTATTGGTAGCGTGGATAATTTATTAACTAGAGAACAATCAAAACCCCCAAAGTGCACTGTCACTTTCAGGCTAACAACAGCACTTTTAGAGAATTCTGTTAGCTCCTTAAAGCTTTATTTTTTTTACAAAAACTTCACTTTTAAGCTGAATGCCCCTTTTTAAATTCTTGTCCTCGATCTCTCACTTAACTAGGTGAAAGCAGTATGTGTCAGTTGCCAAGGTCAGGGCAGCTGAACAGCAGCACAGCAATGCTGAAGCAAGCACTGGGCATCTCTCATGTAAAGCCTGTGACTGACTTTCGGGACATTGATCAAGGAAGGCAAAGAAAGAAGAGTATGGGCTGAAAGGATGGGGATGACGTGTGCCACCATGTAGCTGGTGGCTTGTAGGAGGAGTGCACGCGGGTGGACACAGCTGGGAGAAGGTGGAGTGGCGGCAATCTAGGGGCACTATAAAATTCAAGGAAATAAAGCTGCTTAATGAGGAGAAGCCTTAACACTTGGTGCTGACCCAAACTCTACTGTAACTCACTAGCTACACCTCTGAGGTCCACAGAAATGTACTTGAAATAAGCAAGAGCAGAGAGGAGACTGCTGTTTTCTGATATTTCGAAAATCCAGAAGGAACAGTGGCAAACTTACAAGAGAGGAGAAATGATCATCAAAATCCACTGGGAAACAAACCGAACACTACTGCAATGACCTCACTGAGTAGTTCATAACCGCCAAAAAGATGGACCATAACAAAGCACAGATCAACACAACAAATTGCGGTTTAAATATAGCCAGCATATGTGTTTATGGTTCTAACTACTACCAGAGAAACAGGCACTGCAGGAAGGCTGGCTTGATGAAGTGAAAAGAAAATCTGTAATTTACAAAATAGCTTCTTATTAGTAAGAGGGATATAGAAATCTTTGAGGCATAATAATGAAATAGGCAGTTCTTGCTAATGTTATTTTGCAATTCATTTGTGTCAAGGAATTCAGATGAAATGATAATAAAAAAAGAATGCTGGGCTTGATAAAAGACCATAGAGTCTGCTAAAAAAACTGTAATTGCTTACACTTGTAAATATCTAAAGATATTTACAAGCTTTTATTGTCAGTCTTTCAGTCTTGCACAGTAGCTGAGGTTCTGCACCACTGTGCATGAATTACTCCTGTACCTGGAGTTTCACAGGAAAAGAATGGTACAACAATTGGTTGTTACTTTTTACTCAGTGATATGGTCTGTAACTTTAACATTATTTAAGAATGTACTCTTATTGAAATGAATAAGATATAAGACTATTAGTTGCTGTTCACATTTCCATTATGATGTCTTCATAATTGGCTGCTTATACTCATTTACAGCCTTTCAAAAATGCAATGTAAAACTACTTGCATATTTTACTAAACGCATACAAGCAAAAATTGACAATATAATCTTTTTGAATTGCCTCTGAGATAAATTTAATCCATTGCCATCTCTCTGTTTGCCTTCACTGTTTGTGTTTGCACCTTTTCAAGTCCACTGTGCACCATGGAAATACATAACACCACACTGCGCTGCAGGCAAGGTAGATCCACAATCTATAATTTCTTATATTCAAATAGTAACACAAATACACATGCTTATAGATGTAGAAAAATACTTTCAGAACTTAGGAAAGTCTGAAAAAATAACTGAAATACCCATAAGAAAGGGAAGGCTTCCTTGTTGCTGAAATCTTGCCCTTTCTAAACTGTATCATAGGACATGTCCCATCATATCTTTTAAAAATAAAATGCACTAAAAAACCGAAACACAACTCCATGAAGCTGTAATATTCACTGCTTGGAGTGCTGAAATATATGCCAGGGATAATAACTGCTATTACTAAAGCCCAACCTGATTCAGATGACTTTCTGGAAAGGGAGCTGCACATAGCTGTTAAGTCCAGGTAGACCAATTTCTCCAACATTTCTGCATTGCAGTCACAGGGATCACGTTTGTGTTTGCCAGGCCAGGAGATTCAGCCCATGGACCCAATCCCGAAGACCCTGCCTACACTTCACAGTTGAGGCACCATCACCTGCTTCTTCTGGACAGGGGCACTTGGTAGTGTGTGACATCTTGCTTTCAATCATATCCGTCATAGCCCACTGCATTTCAGAAAAGTGTATCTGCACACTTTATAGAATGAGATGTAAAGGCAAACACAAAATACCACATTTATAGTGTGGGACATTTCTCTTTCATTTGAAATAATATAATGGTAAATGTTTTTAAGGACAATTGACTTCCATCTCATAGAAAAATAATAATGCTTTCTCTTCCTTATTCTTCCCTCTCTCCATCCAATTTTGCCCATCCAAGTAAACCTTAAAATTCATCTTGAATTTTGTCATATAAATATCCTGCAGTCTGCATAGAATTTTCAAGTATGTATGATTCTTTATGACAATCTATTTACATTTAGTTGATTTACCACAATTTACCACAAATAATTCTGTGGTGATATAAAACGAAGAAATAATGTAAGATACAAACCAGGTGATATTTTCAAATGTCAAAGTTAAAACATCACAACCATATATAAGTATACAGTATTAGGCTCTTCACGTAATCAGGTAATTAGCCTAATGACCCATGTGTACACAGTTACTGTCTGCTGTGCTGGCAATTACTCACCTAACAGGTTCATTATATACATGCAGTTTTATCTTTGCAGAGAAAAAGCTAGATTCTTAAGCTTGCAGATCTGGAGTCGTTATAACAGAATAAACATTCAGATAGAAGAATATTAAGTACTTCATTGCCTTACTCTGCCTTAGAAGTCTCTCATCTTTTCCTTAATCTGAGGAAAAACAAAATTCTCAGATACCCTAAAGTTTGACTGCCTCTTATGCTACCCATTTCTTGCTTTAAAACACTGAGTTTGTATTAGTTTCCAAGGGTAGAAGCACAGAAACACAAATCATATCCTGAGGCAATCAGTTTGAAATGTATAAATGTGCTTTGTTGGTCTTGAGCTGTCTTAATGCAACTTTGAACCTAGAGAAGATATTAGATTAACCAGGACAGAAAGGGCAGTGGTGGGCAGGAGCCCCTGGCATCCACCACACTACCACTTTCAGGTTTATTTAGACACTGAGATATGTAGGTTATTCACTGTAACCTGCTTATCACACTGCATGATATTTAAATATTTAAAATATATAAAGATAATTTACTTTCATAGACTTCGACATAGAAAGCAAATATGCCCTGAATTACAACTGGTAGCATATGCCTACCAAGTAAGTATCTCATTGATTATGTGACCTATGCTACAGCATTCTCTCCATATCATTCTCTCTATATGTGGAGAGAATTCTCTTGTCATATCAGGGATGTGGGACACAAAAAGGTGGATTTTAATCCACCTAGTAAGCTAGTAAGCTAGCACCCCAATTTTCACTAGGTATTGGACCTTGTAAAGTAGTATTTTGCTTAAAAGAAAGGTAGTAATGCTTGTTTCTTAGCACACAGTAACTTTAAGAGCTGGTGATTTATGATAGAAAAGAGTAGGAAAATCCCCATGGATCTTACTGACATAGGATTTAAGCGAGGCAAGAGAAATGACTGAGTTTCAAATACAAGAAATATTGCATTCTGCTTATAAATAGTTCCATTTCTTAAGTTTACAGTATTAAGATATTCTCCTCACAATTCACAGATCATGAAAATACTTCTTACCTAAGTCCTTGAGACTTAATTTAAATATTACAGGTGTTGGCATCAATGTACTAACCAGATTTCAGAAATACTGGCACAAAGAAGAATACAAATGTCAAAGAATTTTAAAGCAGATCTTTTACAAAAATTTTGGCTTTGTAACAGCTTTGCATGCCACTGATATTTAACAGCTGTTGTTTTGTTACAGTCGACATTTAACAACTACTACAATCTACTGTTAAAGCCATTACTTCTGTTTAAATTGATTAATAAGAATACACAAAAGTTTTTTGCACTCTAGGGAATACAATGGAGGAAAAAATAAAAGCCAAAAAAAGCCCTCTTCTATGACTCAAAGCACACCAGTTCCAGCAGCAGTCCAAACAGCAGCATTTTGCTGCTGGCAAAATCCCTCCTCAGAACAGGCTTTCAGTACTCAAACCAGACAACTTATCTAAACCTGCACTGAAGGAAATAGGACTGATCAGCTGAACATTTTTCTACTGATAGATGTATTTTATGGCAAGGCTTAAATCTGTAGCAAGCACAATTTTTTGAAGATGCTTGGTAAAAGTTAAAATGTAAATCCCCAGTGCAACAGCTGGAAGGTGGGGGAGATGGAAAGAAGGAAATATTTTTTTTTAATCTACAGACTTCCTGAAGATGGTTATGAAAGCAGTTTAACACCCCAGAATTAAGTAAAAATATGGAAAGTCACAAATTACTTACCTAACTCCCAATGCACACAAGCACCACGATAGCATGCCACCTCTTTCCTAAGTGATTCCCCCTCAACACTTAGCTCTATCAGCTAATGATACTGCAGCATTGAAAAAAAAACCAACTAGCTCTTTCTCCTTAACAATGCAGGAATGCTTTACAGCTTCTAACAATCTGGCATTAGATTTGCACATGGTTGTTCCTCCTAAATTCACATAATCCTCCTAAATTTTAATATATGTTTTATCACACATATGACAGAGGTGAAGTTTTAAAATATACAGGGTTAGAAAGTATATGGCAAATGGAGACACCTAAGTACTAGCATTTACCTCTTCCACCAGTAGCAAATGGCAGTACAAAACCTAAAATTTTAAAAATGGGAAGGTATCTGGAATGCAAGCTAGGGAACGCACAGAGGGATAAATTATACTGTTTTTTTTCAGTATTTTGTTTTTCATATTTCATTTATGTTGAACACGTCATTCCCTTTGAAGTGGAGTAGATTGGCAGACAATAAATAAGTCCTGCTGTGAATATGCATGACACTGTAAATATCTTTTTCTCTTTGTATCAGCTTCCTAGCTATTGTGTAAAATAATACCCAGAAGAATCAGGCTTTTTACTACCTTCTCCTTAAATTAAGTGTGCAAAATGCATGCTGAGATCTACAAATCAGATATGCTGTGCCTTCTACTTATCATCTGCTTAACAGTCATCAACTGGTCACCTTATACCAATATAAATATGAGCAAACATTAAATAACAAGAACTATAAAAAACAGAAGATTATTGACATAAATTTTTCAGCATCTTTCAAAAGCCACTCAGTAGCAACACTGTGAAAATACATTTGGTATACACATTGTGACAAATTAGGGCAGATAAACATAACTGTATGGCGTGTTTAACATTTGTGCTCTCTCAAGACTTGCTATCAACATGCTAATTTTCTAGCCCGTGGTCCTCAATATATAGATGGTGAGTATGGTTTTGTTTCTCACACTGTGCCTGTATTAGGTCTTTTAGAACACCCACCAGCAAGCTACCATCTCATAAGTAATGAGGCACCTGGAGTAAGACTGCCTTCCAGCATCACAGAAATGTTCTGTAAAAAAAATGATACTGTTCTAGCAAGGCTGGGAGAGGAAATGAAAAAAACAGAAAAAAAAAACCAATGTCAAAAGCAGCTTCCTTGAGGAAAAATAAATTGCACATGCCAGTAATATCTTCTTTCTAAGGGAAGACAGGAGCCCCATGATCATGCAATATTCTTCATGAAATTGGAAGATCCATGAGCAGGAAGCCTGGTAATGGAGATACCAGAAAAATCACTGCCAGAACACCCGAAGGCCAGACAGACCTGTTGGCCACCCAATTATTTGCTTTTATTTCAGACCAGAGATATCACAACACAACCTGTGTGCACACTGGTTCTTCCACAAGCCTCCCTGCCTTAATATTTTTATGGTTTTAGCATCAACACAACAGAAACTCCATTCTCATTGTCACCAACCTCTTTCAGTTAGAGGATGTAGAGGAAAGAGAAGCTATACAGAAGGCTGCTCTACAGTTTCCATTTCATTTTCATGCTTATCTTATCATAGCAAAGACACTCTGAAGGCTAATGCTGCTTCAAATTATTGAGAAAATCGAAGAAAGAATTACTAGGCTGAATGTAAAACACCATGTAATATGCTCTTGTAACAAACATTGTCCTTATCTTTAGGAATGGCCAATAAATTTATAATTCCTATTTGTTATAGGGCATTCTTTTGTGAAGCTTTTTCTTCCAGCTCACTTTTGCTTCAACATATGGAGTTGCTTCTGTCAAACAGAGCAAAGTGATTTTTAGATTTGTAAATAAGTGCAGTCATCATACTCTTCTTCCTTTGATGAACCTGTATTAGCAGACATTGTGGAAGTCACCTTGCTCCAAAGGTCAGCAATAAGTTAGTTTACCAGTCAGGTTTTTGTCAGGACACTGACAGCACTGACAGTAGTGACAGTAGTTCATCTTCAGAAGATATCATGCTAAATGCCAAAGTTCTACTCCATGCTTATATGCAGATCAAAGACACAAAAGATCTAGTCTGTCCTACTTATATGAGTGAGATTCATTCAGCAGATTTCTGCTTAAAAGGGTTACAGAAAAGAGTACAAAAAACCCCACAGCTTTTACAGATCAAAAATACAAAGAAAAGTTCTTATTGATCTGGAAACTCAGTGATGTAATATTTCTTAATATAACAACTCATTAATTGCTCATTCACCTATAAGTCTTGAAAAGTTAAATGATCAGCTCTACTTACTCAGGAGGCCTTTCTGGCATTCATTACAGGGTTAGCTTTTGATTAAAAATAAAAAATATTCCTTTCTTATGTAGGTAACTATAAGTTACAAACTATCAATTTTGACAGCATTGTAATGAGATGTTTTTAGCTATTTCATGGTATCCTGCTGCAGCTAATAGAAGGTTTTACTACATCAGCTTTGCCAAATGATAAAATAAGTGCCAATTATTCACAACAGAAGAATAGCTTTTCACTACTGTTGCCAATCTTTCCAAAGAATAAAATCCTGATAGGTTTTGTTGCTTTGCAGAGATTTTAGACACTGAAATAATACATAGCATCGCTGTTTATCCCCCAGGTAGTATATGTCAACTTTTTTAAAGACTAAGTCAGTGAGTGAAAACTACACTGCTAGACATCCTGCACTCTTGCAGGAGTCTATGTTCACTATGCCTAATTACCTCATGGATGGGCATATTTTGACCAGACAGAAGCAAAATTTGACAAGGAAGTTGACAAGGCTGTCAAAGTTGCAAAATCTGTATTTCATACCAAGCACCTTTCTGTGACATTGCTGCATCACATGGGTATGTCTGTGTTGCATAATGCAGCTCCATACCAAAGACGTCCAGCTACCTCCAGGGAAGCTGATTCATCAGTTACAGCATAGTGCAATGCGGTGCAAAGTAGATGACCTTGGCTTGTTCAAGGAACTTGCATGCAGGATTGCATGGTAAGCAGTAAAGGATAGCAACCGTGTGCAGCAGGCCTGGGAGTACTTGTAGGACAACCACCTCCAAGCATAAGAATGGGCCAATAAGGAAAACGAGAAGATTTATCAGAAGGCTGGCTTGGCTTGGCCAGCTGTTTAGGTAGTCACAATAGAGTTTCAGCATGTAAAGATGTATATAGGAAACAGAAGCAAGAGATGCTACAAAGGAATATAGAAGGAATATTAGAATATGTCCACGGGCATGCAGGGAAAATGCTGGCAAATTCATAGCTTAGGACACCTCTTTATGTGAGAGAACATCTGGAATGCATGGAGCTCAACCTGGCGCGGATGGTGAGTGAGCTGAGAGCTTGTGGGTAAAGGTTAGAGGTCAGGCTAACATGGGAGACACTGTGGTAGGTGTTTGCTACAGGCCACCTGAGCAGGAGGACACTGATGAGGCCTTCTACAGAGAGCTGTAAGTGGCCTCACAGTCACAGGCCCTGGTTCTCACGAGGAATTTCAACCACGCTGTTAGCAGCTGGAAAGACAACGCAGAACCCTGGTGGTTCCTGCAGTGCATTGGTGATGACTTCTTGACATAGGTTGTGGAGGAGCCAGTGGGAAGACGTGTGCTACTAGATGATGGGCTGCTCATACTAACAAATAGAGAGAGACTTGCTGAAGATGTGAAGGTGGAGGATGGCCTCGGCTGCAGTGATCATGACTTGGTGGAGTTCAGGATCCAAAGAGAAGGAAGCCTGGCTCTAAGTGGCCTTGCAACCATGGGCTTTAGGAGCTTTGGCCTCTTCAGAGACCATCTTGGAAGAATTCCATGGGCTAGGGCTCTAGAAGGAAGGGGCGCCCAAGAGAACTGCTTAGTCTTCAAGCAGCTCTGAGGAGTATTTAAAAAGTGGAGATGGTAAAGTAACTGATTTTGTACATCCTACCTACTGGGATGCACTAGATGATCTTTCCTAAAAGAATAGGGTAAATCAGCATTAGAAAATAATTCAGATAAATTTAAGAAATCTTTTGGTATAGAAAACAAATCCAAAAGATCAGAATTCTGATAATTGCAGTGAATTTGAAAAACTACAGGGAGAATGCCCATCTTACAGACCTTTTAAAAAACTTACAACTGTTTGAAGAAGTATTGCGGAACAACTGAAAGCTTAAAAAAGATGACCTATTTCTGGTAATTGTTTCATAAAGATAGCTGGTTTACCATGCAAACGAAAACGTATTTACATTATCTTTCAGCCTGTGGAAATACACTAAAACTTAAATCAGAAACTTTTAACTGAAATTTGCATTTAAAATTCATAAGCAATGCATCTGCATCCCTAAATCAATTACTCATAATATCATTATCAGGAAAAAGATCAAGCTTTTTTCCTGCAGAAGGAAAATTTTGATCAGTGTAATTAACTGGTAAGCCATGATGGCAATAGCAGTTTGTGGAGATCTGTAGTAAAACACAGCAGCACAGATGGGCAGATGGTTAATGACACAAGCAGGCTGATTGTTGTAGAAAACATACCAAAAATGCTCATTAGACTTAAGACTGTCTTCGCTATAAAGAATCCAGCTGAACACTACATACAGAAATGTAGAATATTATACAGCATTAGACAGAATTATTTCCTATTGCTGTAGCAATCACTTACAACTTGTTTTACAGTGTCCTTCCATGAAAAACAAATTATGCAAACATTTACCTATGCCTGTAGATCACCAACATTTATTACCATGATTTACTTGTCTGTTTTAAAAGATTAATCACTAAAGAGATGAAGAATAATACTTTCACTCTGTTAAACTAACTTACAATGTCTTCCTGCTATATGACATGTTGATTTGAATGTGAGCTATCCTTTGACAGGCAAGCTGCTCTTGTCCCTGATGTAAAAGCAGACTGCAGACTCACAGAGCAGTTGAGGTGGAAAAGAGATCTGAAGAACACATAGTCCAACCCCATGTTCCAGGAGGGTCACCTAGAACAGACTGTTCATGACCACGTCCTGAGATCTAACTTATTGTCTCCAATTCCATTAAGCTGACTTCCGCATTACGCCAATTTCAGTAGCAATTTTAGTAGTGCAGCATTCCTAAATTAGCTCAGATCAGATTAAATATTTAGAGAAGAAAAGTTTTTAAGGCAGCAGGGCATCACTAGGCCATGCAGAGCTAAATAATTGTCTTCTCAAAATACATGCACAAAAGGAAATCTGCTGGCTTCAAGGCAGATAATCATCAAGCATTGTTGGTTAATTTAAGGGCTCAGAAGCACAGGAAATAATCTTGAACTGATTTACAAACTGTGAATTTTGTTCTCTTAAAAAATGAAAAGATAGATAATACAGGAATCCAAATTTACACACATTGTTTGAAAAACAGATTCTTTTTTAAAGTAGTGCTCTCCAGCAGTGATTCCAACTGAAAAGGCAGAGAAATAGGGCAGGCATTACAATTCAAAGATGAATGAACTACTATTTTTTAACAGAACTAGCTTTTCCAAGAAATGGCTAATTCAGGCCAAATAAGGCTTCTAAATCATATGGACATACTTATTCAAGGCAAGCAACAGGTACATGTTTTGCTTTAAGAACTTAACATGTTGTAAGAAAGTATTTGTTAGGTTTAAATTAGGAATTCACAGAAATAAAACAAGATTCATCACTGAGAGATCTGTACATCATCTTTATGTCTTTAATAACCAGTACTGCACAGAAAACAGATACATGCATTCTGTGACAACTCAGAAGTATAATTTGTATTCCATTTAAAATTTTTGTTTGAGAGGTTTCATTATACTTGTACAACTGTAGGCATTATAACAATTTCTGAAAAAAAGCAAAAAACTACCAAAATAGTGCACAACATCCACAACTTAGTTCTTATTTTTTTCAAGTACTTTAAATGGCAGCCGAATTGAAATATGCCTAGCATCTCATTTTGCTCTAACAGGTGAATCTATGTCAAAATCTTCCATGAGGTCATCATTGTGATTATGCTGTGGTACTTCAAACCATACCAACCATATTAAATATGTTAGTTATACCCATCAAAAATGCAAACCTTCTTTCTATTAAGGTCATAGTACATTGTTTGTTTTGGTTAATTATCTGTGACTTTGTGATTTGTCCTTTGATTTACAAACAATTATTACACATTCTGTAATGATTCTTCCAATTAAATACGAATTTCAGGTTTCAAGCTCTGAATGACTAATGAACATTACGACAGTATTATAGCAGGCAGTATCAATGAATGGAAAAAATGAGCCAGATGACAGCAACTGTTTGACTCCGCAAACTGTAATATCTAAAGAAGAGAATAAGGCATTGCAGTGCCACCACTGCACATTGTTTTTTTCCGTACATGACACAAAAGTTAAATGCATACTCTCTGTGGAAGAGGTCTTGAGAGACCTTCCAGATCTTCTAGCAACAAGGACCACGGCAGAGCTCACAAACCACAAGGCACCACTGAAAGGGAGTATAAAAAGCAGAAAAGTCTCAGGAATTCAATCAAATATCTCCAACTTATTTTCTCTTCTGTGCTTAGATTTTGTGGGCATTCTCTGAGGAACCATCTTTTTGGCATGGATAAAGTACCTAACCCTAACCCCCCACATCAGCAGTATTTGTAATAAACCCTGGCCACTTGATTATTGGGTCAGCCACCACTGTTTCAATGTTGTGTCGGAGGATGTCAGGTAAGTCAAGTCACCAGTGAGACACTCTGCAATGTGTGAACAAAACAAATAACCTTCAAGGAGAAGGAAAAAGGCCAAATCTCTCCATGGAAAATTTTTCAAGCATCTTTAGAGTCTCAACCCTGAGACGTCCAACCTGCCCTTTGTACATTAACTTACCAATTAGTGTTATGGTAACTGCTGTCCAAGCTGTTCTAGTTGCAGCTAGGGAGCACAGGCTATTTTCTAAAAAGGTGTCTGAATAAAATGTAAGATGATCAGAATTAAGAGAATGTGGCATTCAGTTCTACTTGGGCAGAAAATGTGGAGAAATGCTTCTCATTGACTGACTGACTTCCTTTTCAACCAGTTACCTGTGCTCCACTTTCTCACCATTTCCAGCCTTCTGTTCTTCAACTGTTTCTATCCCACCAGTCTTGCAGGTATCCCTATCTTAAGAATATGTAGAAAATTGAAGAACTATGCCAATAAGTCTAACCATCAAAATATTTTACTAGTTATATTTCACTGGTTAACAATTCATGTGCAGCAGGAGTGACATTAAAGAAAGAGAAACTACAAAGAAACTCAATAGGAAACAAATCAAGGTTTCCCACACTTATAATACACAATTCACTAATCTGCCAATAAGAAGCAGCATGGGAAGCCTCAGATTGTTTCGCTGTATGTTTTGCCCATGTTCACATATTTACTAGTAAAGTTCACACATTTACATATAAAGTTGTACAGGCACATGAGACTATGCTTTTCACCAAATCGAAACTCAATACAGACAAAATTTCCACAGAAAAGGAATAAATTAACATGAAAACACATTAAAGGTTAAAACATTCTATGTGTAAGAGACAAAAACCATAAATCAACTAGCAACTTTATCCAATTATACTATGTTGTTTGTCTAACACTACTTTAAAGCAACACTGAAAATGCTGCATGTCTTTCTCTAATCTCTGCCAGTCCCCAGTGCTGCATTTTTTTGGGCACCTTAACCTGTCTGTGCCCTAGTTTCAGAGAAAGGGGATTACTGCTAGTAGTCTTTATAAAGTATATATATATACATATATATATACACATACATTTTTATATATGCTTTGTTAAAGACTACTAGTAGTAATCCTCAAATATTTATACAAAATATTAAATAGTATAGGAATTATATAAATAATATTTATATAGAACACATCACCTACATGCATGTATGTGTGTGTGTGTATGTGTTTGTATATATTTTAGTCTACTTCTTCCTTAATCCAGGACTCCTATTCTAAGATCCAGATTGAAAGATTGAAAATACGTTTTGCTAATGTTCAGAATTTTCCCTATTATTTTTAATAATATCAAAATTTCAGTAGGAATATTCACCAAAAATAAACTCCTTTTTACATTGGAATTTGATCTTTGTTTTTCACTCTTTTGTACTGAAGCATCATTGCCAGGACTTTGCACTGCAGCCAGTTCCTTGAAATAACTCTAGTGTTGCTTAAAACTTTCAATTGCATAATGATGTACACAGTTACTCTTGCTGTCAGTTCACCCCAGATACCATCTAAAGCAAGTATTGACTTTGATACTCTAGGCATTGATATTTAAGATCTTATTTTCTTTGAGAACACCACCAGTTAAATCCTACATTAGTTATTTTGCAGTCACACAGCATACTGTCTGCTGCAGCTATTACAGATATTTTACAAGGTGCTGTATCTGTGCAAAATTGATCCTCGTGAACCATGAAAAACTTCATTTTGCAAAGTGCTGTATTTGTACCTGAGTGGACATTATGCTTCGTTTAAAACATTATGACATATATTTCAAACTGAAGGTTTGCTTCACATACATCAGCTATAGGAACAGTGGTAGAGCTATGACTCATAGAACGCTGTCTCTGAGCAGAGTCTCAAAAGCAGGACACATCTCTCTCCTCGTTAACGACTATGACTTTTTTGTTCTCCTGAAATGCCACAGATCTATTGCAACCTTATCACATTCCTGACATCTATACAGAAGGGTATATTGGATATTTAAAGAGGTTTATGAAGACTTTCCAGAGTCTTCTCTGGAAAATGAAGATAATCACAAAATGAAAACTAAAAATAGCAGTAGTTTCTTACTGCAGCAATCTGTGACCATGTTAAAGACTTTGTCCATAAACACACTTCCTCCTGGATTCAACTTTAACAGTGTGTTGACATGTGTTGATATTACACTTTTAAGTAAGCAGTTAGTTTCCAGTTGTATTTAACAAAAGAAAATGTGCTAAGCTTAAGGCTCATGGTCTGAGAGAACCTGCTCATGTCACGTAATCATTATCTAGGGTTCCTAAGCTCTGTTCAGGAGAGGATATAGGGCATCAGCTTTGCTGGAGCCTGCTGTTTCTAGTCATGATCCAGCACTATCAGTCACACGCCACTGCAAATGGAGAGTTAGCAGGCTCGGATTAACACTCTCCGTGTCCTTGTCAGGAGCACAGGTACCGTGATCTGAAAGCCCAAAGGCTTAGAGGTTTTCAGGTCACTGTAACTAAGAGCTGAGCTACCAGACATTATTAGGCTTTTCCTATATGGCAGCCCTTAAAAAAAAAAGGGAGATAAAAAAAGAAACTCAGAAAGTTATTCCTGAAGGTGCAAAAGGTATAGGGCAGCTAGGGAGATGATTGATGTGGATCAGGTCAGAGACACCAACGCAGAATGAAACCGCGCACTAACCTGTACACAGATCAGTGAAGGTCACTGTAACATCCACCTCTCTCTTCAGATGCATTATTAGAAAACTGTTAAGCATCATTGTCGGTTCTCTCAGCAGCATCTCAAGGTAGGGTCAAGGATTGTTCTAAAATACTTCTAATATCTACAATCTGATTTTATAAGTGGGAATGTGACAGTAAAATTGCTGATAACATAATTTCCAAGAAACACAAGTTAAAAAGTCACACTTTCAGTCTTCTGAAAGATATAATAGTAAAAAAGAGGTTAAAAAAGGCAGAGAACAGATAAATTATAAAGGTAGTAAAAAATAATATCAGCATCAAACAAGTAAGTGGCAAAAATGAAGCTCTAGGAATAGAAAACTGAAGAAAGAATTCTAGAAGAAGTTCATATGGGGCTCAAGAAATACCAATGCATTTTTGACCTACAAAAAAATCAAAGATGGAAAAAAAGCCTGGGAAAGGAATGCCAGCATGAGGCTGTCCAGCTCAAACTGACCAAAACCACAAATACCAACCCAGATGGTTTGAACACACTGGAGGAGGATCACAGAAGGAGTGAAAAGTGCAATCAACAGATGGTTTGCAGGTAGGGAGGGAATACAGCAAAATGTCACATAAACATGGACAATATGCACCGCTTTCTTTATTCTGTGGTCTTCATTTCACCTATGGTCTCTGTTTCAACTAAGTCAGATGGGAAGGAAAAGTTCTAGTACTTCTATTTGAAGGAGTCTGCACCAAATTCTTCTTAGGGCATCAATTGTTCTTTGTATAAACAACAAAAAAAAAACATATTCCACGTAATTTCCATTCAGAGATGAATTAATCTTTTCAATGAGCATCAGAATGCCTCAGGTATTGAAAAAACATTGTTTTGAATTTGGCTTAAGACATTTTTTTTTTACATGCTTGCCTATATTCCCCAAGTTTTCAGGCACCCAGAACAAGACACAGTGACACCTCACAGCAAAATGACACTTTGCTCCAATCATTTAGGAGGATATCCGTTATTAACTGTGGTGGTACAACACTCTCAAGCCAGAGGAAGGTCTGCTGCAGGGCTGAATCCTCTAAATGCTTTGGACTAGTTTCCATTTTGTGACTCAGTTACAGTTTCCATATAGGCAACAGCTAAACTAGAAAACGTCTGTTACATAAGAGACAGATGAGAAAGGGATGTGTGTTGTCACAGGCCCAGGAGAAAGTACTTTTTTATAAAAACTCCTGAGGAGTCTAGAAAGGGATCAGCAGGGTATTTCTTGGAGCAGCAGCAATCATTTATTTTTCAATTTTTACCTAAAAGGAGTAAATACACTTTTTAAATGATGTATCTTACCCCCAAATGAACTCTCTTCCTCTCTTTGATAAACATCTAAAACAACTTTTGAGTAATTATTTTTCCTCAGTACCAAACAGATTTAAGGCATTTTTTTTAACTAAGCAATAGCTAACGCTACTAAACAAGGATTACATCCCGAACAAAATATTCAATATCCTGAGTGGATTCAACTTTCTGCTCCCATTTCAAATTAATCCTTCTGGATACTCGCTGGCAGTGTAACAACAACAAAAGCTGTGATTTACTGTAACACTGCCATCATTTACTGGTAGTACATTGCTAGGACTAGCAAATGTGAAGAGAAAATAGATAACAAAAATAAAAGCTGTAGTTGCACAGGAAACCAGTTCTGCTAAACCATTAGGTAATGAATTTCCTCCTTTATAGTCTCTGTTAAGCTCTTTTTCACTTGTCAGAATGTTTGCTGCATTCATTTTTATGAGATCTTCTGTCAACAAGAGAAAGCTGAAGTGTTGCAGTTTCCTGAAGTGGAAGAACATTTCAATATTTGCTGTAGATAAGCGCTCTGTGAGGTTCTCAGCAACATATTCTGACTGGTTTTGTCTCACAGGCATCGTAGAAGAAGATAATTTTCACTCATACTTGCTGTTCTTGTGTGCAGTGGGTGGGAGTCTATATATGACATAAACATCCACATCTATCATAACCTAGTAACAGACTAAGTTGTGCAAGATTTTTTTTTTTTTTTTTTTAAAAAAAAAAGCATTTCTCTTTAGTTGGTTCAAAGCATGGGGAAGATCTCCAGCAATGAGGCTGGTAGATTGACTGTGCAAAATGAGGGTGTCCAGGAAGGGGAATAAGGTGAAGTACTAATGCACACAAGGCAGTCTCACTCTGCATACACACTGCAGTCTCCCCTCTAGCCCGTCCCCAAATACACTTCTCCTTACACCCCTTAGTTAACTCCTGCACCAACAAGCTGGTAGGCAATAGTTTCCTTCAGTTTGAAAGGTGTTTTGGGGTGAGATTTACACCTCTTAAGTCATCTTGGGCTGTGCACCAAGGATAAATGATCTAAAGGATAATGGATAAAAGGTCTAAAGGATAAATCATTCACCTTTCATGGCTTTAGCAAGCGGCTTCCTCTGACCATTACTGTACCTCTGCTCCTTCCTTCACCCTTGCTGGGTTTTCAAATATCACATCAATGGCTGCTCATCTGAATATATGCATTTCCTCTCAAATGAAGAGAGCTGCACATAAATTCTTATAAGAAGACAAGCATAAAAAAGTCCATCTAAAATTATTAGGTCAGAAAGCCTTCCCCACATCCTTCTCCATGACAATCAAGTTTATCATTTGACTCAGGTTTTTTGAGTATTTTCAATTCTAGGGTGATTTAGAAAGATTCTAGGGGCCAGAGTCCCAGTGCAGCTGACCACAAACACGACTCACCTCTTCAGTGGAGCTCTTGTCACTCCACACCAAACAGCTTTACAAAACCACAGGGCTGCTGGTATCACATCTGCTAAGTGCAGGACACATCACAGAATGTGCCCTGCAAAAAAGCAATTGTAAGCTCCAGACCATTCTGAATATCCATCAGTTTTCAGTTCCTGATATAAACACTGACTTCAGCACTTGGACACTGTCACTGCTTAACTGCACAAACAGAGAAGAGTGATAGGAAAGTAAGTCACTGTGACACTCATTTACGCTCTGAGAGGTAAAAAGATGTCTTTGTAACAAAATGATATAGTACCTTCATATATCATTTATGCCATGTGAAGATTCATTTATGGTTCACTCACAGCATTCTGCACCAATTCTGCACTATTGAACAGCTCTCCAATAACGTTTCATTCTTCAATGCTGAACAGCTTCAATTTTAGGGGCAGAACCTCATGGATTTTTATATGCATTAGGGTTTATTGTTACTTTTTTTTGAAAACTATTTATTCAGCTTGGTTTTATTTGCTAAATAGTATCCTTTAATCAGAATATATTTAATATATTTATCAGAATATATTTAATATATTTATCAGAATATATTTAATCCTACACAGTCAAAATACTAATTCAGGATTTTCCCACAAACAAGACTATAAAAACATAAAAACAGATGAATGAACAGTGCAGGACTGTTCTCTAAGTCCTTGAATAAATATAATTGAAATAAAATAACTTAATGGAGTAAAAGGAATGCGAGACTAATTGTCCTATGTAATTGGATTGTTGAAATGAAAGTTCATATAGTTCTTTACAATTGCCTATAACGTTTAGCAATTGCAGGCTTGCATTTCAATTAATTATTTCAGTGCAGATTTTACCAATAAGTAGAAACATCAGAATGTCTACACAGAACAAAAGGATGATAAATTCTGGATAATATATTCTGAATTGTACAGTGTAAACTAAAAATCAGGAAAAACTTGTTGTCAGTACTAAGCCACTTGAATAACGAAGAAACCTAGAATCTACCAACAGTACTATTAATTATAAAAAGAAAACGCTGAGTTCATCATTTTCTTTTATGAAACTAGCCCACAGGGAACATAACTTAGGGAAATACAGTATTGTCATTATGTAAGCTTTGAATCAGGACACTTAAATAGGATGGACATATATCACACAAATAAATCTGTCACAACTAGCCAATGAGACAGAAAATTATTTTACGAATTTCAGTTTCTAAACAAGCACAGATCAGGCAGGAGAACTGAATACTGATGCCGCAGACACATCAGACCATACAATGCAAAGGTTGCTGTCAAAGGTGCCCATTTTTCTTGGTATCTTGTTCTTTTTAATCAGAGAGATAAGATTCAAATAAATTGTCAAAAGGATTCAAATAAACTGTCACATGGACAATGTCTCACCTTTTGGGGAGTGAAAAATGCATCACAAATAAATCCGTAGATATAGCCAGGCTAATGAAAGTATAATTAGTAACAGTAGTAGCTGTTTATTAGCTATTATATCATCCTATAATCACAGTAACACTTATGAAGCTAGAAGACCAGTTAATTCTCTGTTTACTCAAGTTTTGCTCCACCATTTTTCTAAATAGTTTAATGTAGGGAAGGAGAAGACTTTGAGTCACACCAAAAGCATCATTACTCTACTTATCCATTTCAATACAAACTGGTGATTTAGAGATCAAAAAGTCTTTATTATCAATGTTGAGATGGGTAACAGCTTTTAGATAGTCAGCAGTCTTAATCTGCAAACTTCATCTTAAAAATCACACAAAAATACAATCATAAATCTCAGAGTATTCTAAGCTATCTGATTTGGTTCTGAGTCTGATTACCTACTGCCTTATGGAATAAGCAAACATCCTTTACAAAACAAATTCAGCAAATAATTATTTCAGCAAATAATCTTTAATGTACAATATTTCACATTGGTTTTGCAGTGTTGTAAGAATTAGGACCAAAACAAAGAAACACACAAACAAACCAAAAAAATACAATTCAAACTTGATCCTACTAATACGCACAAAGTGAAATAACTTTTTGAATACATTCTAGGCAAAATGTCCTCTTACTACAGATACCCAGTTTGACAACTGATGGCATAAAAGCCCAAACCAAATCTTTTCTGCTTCTTTGTAGTTTCAATCTTAAATCCTGTTTTCTTTATATCAGAAGTTTGTTCCAGGGAACTAACAGTTCTTGTTCTGACCCTGCAAAGCACTTCTGATTTAGATAACACTAATAAAGGATTCTCACCTCTGAAGAGGCTTTGTATTTACTTTGTTTCTTGGAAGAAATACTGCTTTTACATAACCTCTATGAGGTTGCACTGAACAAAACACTTTACTCACCTGCAGAGTGCTTCGATTCTGAGCTGCCTATTTGGCATGAATGACCTGAGAATCCGTTGATTTAATGGTTTTGCTGTTTCTCAGGTTCATTGCTGCAACTCATTACTTGCAAGGCTCAAAATTACCTCTCCAAGCTCCAGTTACATACAATACAGTTTATCAGCTTCTCACTAGGCCCAATACTTCAGCCCTGTTTTTCTCTCTCTCCTGCTGAAATTATGAATTTAAGATTAAATGGTGATCTTATAAGATTATCAGTGATGGAGGTAACAGGTCTCCTTCATGGCTCTGTATGGTTTACAGGAATCATACCTGCATCAGGAAGACACTGTAACTGCAGAAATTTGTATATCCCTAAGACCTAACAGATTTTCTTCTAGAGCTCCATACATTGCAGAAACAAACCTGGGACACTGAGGTCAAAATTAATACCCCAGCATTACAGTGCAATGCAGTCCTAGACAAGCATAATGGAGCTATGGCAAAATTGGCATTATGTGTCTTCTGTGCTGTCCAAGGACAGATGCTTCCTACCCTCAAATTCTGTGAGAAAGAGCACAAACAGAGGAGAATTTTCAGTTTGTTTTATCAACAGTTCTCCATTTATTTTTAGACAAAGCACAACTGTAAAAAATCATTTTCACATGCAATTTCCACAGAATCACAGACCTCCACATACCAGAAATACAGACTGAAGAGGTGTACAAACAAATTGCCTTACAGGACATGATCTTCATTGCTCAGAAAAGGCTTTTACACTGAGAAAGCAGCACTTCAGAACCTTAAAATTATTAAAATTTTATTGCAAATAAACCAAATAAAATTCTTTTTCCTCATTCTTAGCCCACTCTAAAACTATAGTCTTAGATTTTCTCTTATTTTTCATTGGAAAAGCAAAAATTCCTGAAACTGCAGAAAAGTAATCATATAATTCTTCTTGAACAGTTTATCTATTGTGTTCATATGTATATAAAATATAAAATATATAATTTAATAGTAACAGAAGTAACTAAGAGTATAGTTTAATTAATAGTAACATAGTACTGTGTTTCTAAAACAACCTAATTTTTAAAACAACCTATATAGAATTATTTAAACCAAACTGAATCAAACTATGTGCAAAGAGCATATCCTTGAATCTTTGCAGTTTTGCTAATATAATTTTAAAATATTATTTAAATCAAACAAATTCAAATACAATATGCAGCAAAGGTTGAAAGAAATATGTTTATTATACCAAAGTCCAGTCCCAAACACTAGTAAAATACTAAAATTAGATTAGGAGATGGTGGCTGCCAGACATGTGTAGCAATAACACAACTGATTATCTTGGCTAGGAAAACTTGGAACACAAGCACTGAAACATCAGATAGAAACACATGAAAAAGTTGATATTTTAATCTGCAAACCTATCACCTTGGTTTATAATTTAGTCAGATGGGCCACACAAATTTTGGCTCAGGTGCACTTAACATGGGGTAAAGATATCTTCAGTCAGAATTCTCACAAAGAAGTAAATCTGCTTGTTTGACTTTACAGAGAGGCCTATTAGAAGAATCATCTCAGAATCATCTAATTTCAGAGCAAGAGGGGTAAAAAGCCAGCAACACTTATGAATATGGAAGATGTAATCTGATAATGATTTGCTTTTTAAAGACATTCTATCAGTTGCTTTTATCTTGCTTTAAATGTCTATCAGCAAGACATTTCAGGCTCCCATAAGCACAAAAGATACACAGCAGCTAAGGCTCATGAAATAAAAGCACAGTGAGGCTAGATTTCTGTTAGCTTATAACTGGGAGAACTTAATTTTTTAACGTATGATCCTTTTCACATGTTTTCTTTTCTAATAAAGATGAGGCAGTTACGCAGTATTTCAATGTAAAATATCAATAAGCATCTAGCTTATAATTGACCAGCTTTAACATGAGCTGACATTGCGAATGATCCCAATACCAGCAAAGGAAAATCCCAAGAGCTAACCTCTGCTGGAGTTTGTAGCTTTGGATAGGACAAGAAGCACAAAGTAATATTTATTTTGACCTCTAGTGATCTGCACAATCTCGACAGCACCCTTGCAAGTTAAAGCCAAAATGAAAAAGAAAAAAATCACTCTTAAAAAACCATGCAATAAAATGAAAAACATCAACACATTACTGAACGCCCTTATGGGCTAAGAAAGAAAAAACTGGCACATTTCTGAGAATATCTAAACTTCAGCAAGTATTTTTTTTTTTCTCATTTAATATCAAAATAATATACCTTTTTACAAGGAAAAAACATATGTTTTTGGAATTCCAATATGAAAAGATGGCTTCTTACGGTATTTAGCAGCAAGACACAAAGTCTCTGCATATGAGTAGCATGATATTTTATATGGATTCTAAGCAACTCTTTAAAGAACTATTTTGTCAGTTTCATTCTAAAATCATGAATGCTATTATTAAAAGGGGCAGTTAAGGGCTAAATCCATTTTCTTTATTTCTTAACAAAATCAATACCCACTTAAATTCCTATGCAGGTTGGGTTTCTTGGCAATACACTCATCTGGTCAAAATGGTAGCTAGAGGGAAAACATGCTTCATGTCAATACTTAGACCCTCTTGGCAAGTAGGGACGCCAACATATCAAAGTCTTATATAACTGCATGTACCATCTGTCACTAAAAAACAGCACTACTTACTAAAAAAGAGCATTGCATATTTTCATAGAAGTGTTCATGCAAAAATTGAAAGTCACGTATTTATGATAAGCATTCCGTAATTATTTTCAAAATCTGCATCAGTTCCTTACTCCTAATTGTTTAATATCTCACCTGCATGACAGATCGATTTTTTACTATATTTGAAGAAAATCTTGCATAAGGCATACTAGTACACATTGAGCAAGCACTGTGTTTCTTTCCATTCAACAAGATAATATAGCTAAAAGTCTGTGTCATTCCCTATCTAACTGTCTACATGGGTCGCATCACTCCTCACCTCATACTGAATTTAAACAGGGCTGATGACATTTTGTTTTGTTATTCTGATAAAGCTTTCTTAAAGTTCAAGATAATGCTTTTTACTTCAAAAGATCTATATTAAATTAAACATGCTTAAACTATTGTAGCACTTTTCCCTCTCTGTGATTAACTGTGAAAGGATAACCCTAGGAAGGACCTGTACATGATGCATCATTTGAGATTACCTTTTGACACTTGCTTCCATCAGTGCAAAATAGCCACGTTTTACTAGTGTAAGGGCATGCAAAGTAAATTTAAATGTTACTCATTAAGAGTATCCAGCACAGTTGATGAATGAAGGCTACCGCAGGAGGGGGACAGCAGAGAAGATGAATCCCCATGTGAGTACCAAGATGGTAACTCAGGCTTCAGGTCCATGTTCACTTCAGAGTTATTCTTCACATTTGCAATATGAGTATTCAACTTCACCCAGCTCCAGTGAGAATCTCTCTTCTACAATGTCAAATTAGTCAGGCTGGCCTGGTGCCATCCACAAGGTGTTATATGAAGTACCAAATCCTGTCTCACACGTCCTATTGTTGCATTAGTCTTAGCTGCTCTTTGAAGCTGCTACATACCAACAAATACACATGCAAAAGGATTCTAAGAATTTAGGAGGCTCTGGTCTACTGCTTGAGTATGAAATACTAAACATACTATTTGCATAGAAGTAGGCACTATCAATCATAAGACCTGAATAAATTTGAGTGCTCAAATCAATCAACACTTAACTCTAATCTACTGGGTGCAAAAGCTGACCCAGATGTGTAGCATTAACATGTTTCAAAGGCACAACAAAGTAAATAGTATTTTGTAATCAATACTCAATAGTTAATCAGTACAGTGAAGGTGCCAATTCACACCTGCTATAATTGCTGTAAAGCTCCATGTAGGTCTGAGTTGAATTTTCTGATGATTATAAAAGGCGTCTGAGCCCCACATGCTCATTTTATGTATACTGACTGCTGCAGTGTTTTCCATTAGAAACGTCCAAATACAAAACTTGGATGAACTGTCTGGCTACGGTCATTTCCCTCATTAAAAGGAAAAATCCCTCTGCAGAGCAAAGGCGGGCATCTCTGCTGGAGCAGGGATGCTGCCAGGCAGGGTCTCCTAGCAACCTGCATCCCGGGGAAACCGTCCGGCCTCCAAATTCAGCCAGGCGGTTGGCTTCCAGGATGCTGACTGCTGCTCAGCTTTGCTTTTCGCACCATCAGCCCTTCGAAAGACACACGGAGATGGTTCCCAGCAATCTGTGCAGCCATCTGCTCCTCGCGGGCCCTCGTGGCTGCAGGGTGACACGCAATGTGCACAGAGTCGCATCCTGGGCAGGGAAAGGGGCAGGGAAAAAGGAAAACCACATGCACTATGGTTTACATCCCCTTGCTCCTGCTGTTCCTCCTCACAGCAAGAGGGCAAGGCTGACAGAGATGGGGTGATGTGTGTATAAAGGTTCCCCTCCTGATTTGGACCGTCACAGAACTGCTCATTCCTGAAGCTACTGCATGCCAAGCTCCGCTCAGCATGAACAGCATGTTACAATGGAAGTGGGTATCGCTGCCATCAGCAAGGTTGTGTTTTTTCACACAGAATTAAAACATACTGCATACATACACACATATATGTACAGGGAACAGGACCTCTAGATATGTTCGTGAACGGTGCCTTCTGTTTTTCAAGCCAGCTCTACTTTCCTGAACAAACTAACTCCAGCAAAAACAAAACCATCAGTATCCAGGATGCCTTCTTACTTTCATATAAAAGCCCATTAACCAAGTAAGGCAAAGCAAATTTCTTTTGTAAAAATTGCATTAATTTTTCATTAAAAAGACATTAAAAGGCATAAAATAGAGACCTAAAATAGTACTGGTATCAGACTTGTTGTTTGAAATTTGAAGTGTTCATATCTGTAAGCTGCACAAACAAAAAACGCTAGCTATAGCAAGTGCTTTCTAAAAAAAATACTCTATTTTTATAGACAACAATAACACAAGACAGTACTATAACTTGGCAAGGTCTAATAGTGTAGCTCTAAAATGGGATGAAAATAGGCTGAACATCAGTCTCCTGAAAATAGACTTATGTTGTATAGGTCTCCCCTGGGAAGTAGGCCTTGGTGTGGCCCAGAGCTGGACAGAGATGTGATGCAAGGAAGAGGAGGGTCACAGTGGTGCTCCTGCTGTCCCTGCACTCAGCTCATGCTACTGCAGTGCTGCAAGGTGCACATGAGAGTGGGGCTGGACCTGTGGGTTCCCTGAATATCCTTTAGCGTCAGCAGATGCCACATCTTTCATTCCCAAACCAAAATATTTATTCGGAAACATTATGGAACAATTTGTTTTATCTCATTTTCAACTGGGTGTCCTTGGCAATTAATGAGCATTTTGATTAGCTGGATTGAAAAATGATAGATCAAGAGGCAGCTCATCAGATATGCAGGCCTCTCTGTGTCAAAATTTATGAACACATACGTGCTACAATAAAATAGTGTTTTGGTTTATAATCCCTATTTCATAATTTAGTTCCCAAGGATGTCTCACTTGGTCTGAAATACAAGTATGTTGTATGTGAGGTCATCTCCTCCACCTTCAGATTAGTGACTGAATATGAAGTTATCTGTCTTTTATTTATCTGTGTTTTTTTCCTCAATACATAACTGTGTCTGCATACAGAAATAACAGCCGCTGTAATGGAATCCAGTGCTGGAACTTCAAATATAATTCACTTACAAAATAATACACAATGCAGCTCCCTCTTTATTTTATAATCATCAGAAAATTCAATGCAATAAAAAAGCTATACTTAACACTGTCATACACATAAACAAAGCTGCTCATACCACTTGAAAGCAGATGTTCTTTCTGTATCTGTTTATCAGCATTTTATGGATGGAGAGAAATAGACTTTTAAAATCTCCCATACATAAACAAAATTAAGAGATGCTGTAGTAGAGATATAATGAACACATCAAACAATAAGCTTAAAGAAAAAGGTGAAAAAAAGATACTTACTAGTCCACTAGTCCACTTCAGAAGCTGGAGATTTTACTTTTTCCTTGAAATAAAAGAAATAAAACCTTTTTCCTCCTAAAGATAGTTGCAAAGAAATAAAACACACTTCAAGATTGTTTGTCCATGTATCAACTGTGCAGAACATCCTCTGGCAATTCTATGTACTGAAATTATATGAAAGACTAATTTGGAACATTGAGTCTTAAAAAAAAATCAAATAAAAGTAAGTTAATTATTACTGTAAAGTACTGATATTATTCACTGGAACACTTACTCTCACTGACTCTTATGAATAAATCTAGACATAGTCTTTAATTACATAGTACTGTATCTCTATCATAAAGTAACTCCTGTAATCATGATCTTTTGTTACCATATTTGACTGGCATAAAGTAATCTCTTGGGGGGTGGTAGAATCATTAATCTTTAATTTTCCACAGACTGTTCTTAATGAGTTCTTTGTGCAATCAATTAGTTAATTCCAAATTTACTGCTATAGCAGAAGATCATAAAGGCAGAAGAGAAGCCAGAGGTCTTTCTCATAGTTGTTGAATAATTATTTTTAGAGTGTTTTAAAATATGAAATCGTCTCTTAAGAAGCCCTAAGTACTATAAAAACTGATAAAAGCTGGAGATGATTTATTGCTTCCATTTGTTATAGATATGTGCATAACTAAATACAAGGTCAAGTACTCACAGATTTTCTTTTCTAAACAAGATAGGGAAACACTTAGAGGCCAACAGCTATTCACTGCTCTAGGTCAGTCACTGATTTGTAGTTTTACACAGTACATTTTCATTCCGGCAAGACACAAGGATTATACTCACCAAGTGACTATGAGAAATAAACGTGAAAAGTAATTCAGCTTTTAATTAGCAGACTGATAATCTTAACACAAGCAGTTTGCTTACACACATGGTCTGTTTATCTGGAAGGGAAGCAAGTACATCTGAATAGTTTACAGCGGATTTTAACTAGTACAGCTATAAGTAGATGCACAATAATCACACCTCCTCTTTTATCCTTATGTCTCTGCACCATTCTTCTGCAAATAGATTCTGTTATGTCTACAACAGTCTTTAAATAAAAATTCTGATAAAGGGATTGTGCCTGGTGCTATGCCTGTATAGCTTAGCAGGAAAAATAATATGTGCAGGAGTACATTTAGTTAGGAAATGCAATAGTGACAATAGAAATACTACAGGAAAAAAGTATACTAAAGTATTAAAATTGAGAAGCTCGACTTTGCAATAAAACCAAGAATCGGGCTCCTTTCCCCTTTCCTTCCTATTCTCTCATAAAATTAAATGCTGAAACATTAGTAGCAACAACTATTTAACTTTTTCAGGAGCCTAAGGGTAACGTTTATGTGCTAGCAACCTTCAACTCAGGCCTCATACTGCTTTTTTACCTGTATTTTTAAGGATACTGAAACGTTGAGGAAATCCTGCCTAGCAATGACCTATTTTCATCAGGAGAACTGTTCTTATTAAGGTTCATACTTGCTAAGTGTGTATAAATGGATTTGAATAACACCGTTATTCTCAAATCCTGAAGGAGCACTTCAGAATCTAGACCAGCCCCCACTGAACTGATTAGCAAAACAGCCCTTGAGTTAGGCTTTAGAGCCTAAGATGCACGTCACACAAGTGATACTTTCAAGGGAGAGCTATCCTGCAGGTTGGCTAGGTGTTTTGTCTCGTTGCAATCCCTCAGTTTCCTGCTGAATGAATGAGGATTTGTTCACACAAATTTCCCAATCTTCTCTCAGGCTGCTTTCTTTCTATATGCTTTCCTCTTTTTGAAAACAGTAGATATAAGAATCTTTATATGTGGTTTCCAGAAATCAGCATTTGTAACTATTCACAGAAGCAATGAAAATTACAAAATTACAAAAGCAAATTTTGGGTGAAGTTAGGCTCAAATGACACTATGCTACAGAGTCTCCTTTAAGAAAAGGAAAACAACAGCTGTTAATTTCTGTTTTGTGGGATCCAGCTCCTTGGGTGATAAAGAGCATAGCATCAAATGTAAAGTTTTCGTTGACTATATTTTGGGGAAACAGAAAGGCTATCTTTTTGGTCACAATAGCTGGATATGTTATTTTGCATTTAGTAAAACCTCTTCCCTTGCAGTCCCACCATCACACTGCTCTATTCTGCAGACGTCTTCAAACTCTACTTGAACTGACTGCTTTATACTCACACAGCTTGTTGTAACCAGTTGGCTTAGATCACAGTAGCCATTTACATGTCAGAACGTCAAAACATTCAAAACATTAGACCATTAGACTTCTCATTCCTTTCTTTTTTTTTTTTTTTAATGCAGTTGATCTTAAAAATGTGTTTTGCTCCTGCAGAGACTAACAGGTTCTGGTATCCTATAGAATAACTTTCACACTGTTTTGCTCAAAAGGAAAATACACTGATTGCATCTGGAGACAATTTACTCTGCAGTTCCACTAACACTCATACATGACAGTGAGCTTGTTTTCAGGCTGACTAAACCTATTCATTAATGGAAATAATAAAAAGTAGGAACAAATACAGTAACTACACTCTCATTTGATTTCAGTATGCTTTTTATAACACCACCAACACTTAAGACTTTTTGGAGAATTTTGATTAACAGTAAATAACAACCAGGAAAATAAAAGTGATAGTCATGCAAAATGGTCTAAGCAAAGATGCTAGGAAAATTGACTCCTTGCCCGTGCCCTGTTCCTAGGACAGGGATACTCCAAATCCCATATGATGAAATCAGGTAGAGAAATAATACGTGTTACAGCCATGTTCCCATTTAACCAAAGAATCTAATGTACATTTGTAAGATCCATTTTTGGAGTATGGTGTAAAATTTCTAAACAGATTAAGGTTGAATCTCTGGAATATTTATTTGTAAAGCAGCAGTTTGGGAAATGAATCTTGGAAGTCTCAGAAAGAAACCTCACATTTTCTGGATTTCTTATGAGATCCGGACTACTGCTTATAAAAGAAATGGCACAATGAATGCATTGCAAAAATATGACCATGCCTTCACCAAGTGTGAGACTAAATCTTCTTACTGCACGGAAGGCATAAAGCACTGACCTCTTTAGGGAAGGCAGACAGATGAACATCAAGCTTCTTAATCCCAGTTCTCCTGAGGTATAAGCAAGGTGCTGAGCTGCTAAGTTACGTAAAGGCTGTGAGATTCAGCTGGCTATCTGTAGGAACAGAACTAAATCCACTGGGAGATTTTAAAAGCCAGTAAAAGTTTGGGAGTTGCATTTTGAGCGAGGCAGAAGCTGAAGAGGGTTTTTAAGGATTTCAAATATGGAAATTCAGGGACAGATTTCATCTTAATCCTATTTCAACAATTTAAATCTGCTTTCAGATCCAGCTATAAGGCCCACTATTACCATTTGTGCTAGAGGAGAGTATCTACCTGATTTATAAATCTCCAGTGAAGCTTGACTTTTGTGAGTGAAAATCACTGCATTTATTATGTTGAAAGACACAAAGAAGTCATAAAAGAAAGGTCTGGCCAGCTTCCAAAGCAGAACTAAACTTGCAGATGCCCTATAACTGAAAATTGTGAAAACTGAAAATTGTGAAGACATGGAACTAACACTGACAGGCAGTACCTTCACAAAATTAGAGTCCAATCATGTACAGATTGTCATCAACCTTTCACAGATTCACAAAGTAGCACATTTACACCTGGTTGTGAACTTGCTTATTAGAGATCTACCTTTTCTGATGAACCCCAAATTAAAAAATCACAAGCAGAAAGTTTCATTCCTAGTCTTGATTGCTGCCTTTGCCTGAACGCAAAGATCTTCAGTCAAGGAAAACAAGACCCTCAGGCCCACAGAAGTACTTACAGGCAACTGACAGGGAACTGTGGCTGCCAGCCCAGTTTGAAGGAGTAAAAGTTCCAAGATTCAACCCCCCAAAAAACAATGACTTACTGTCCAAGACCAGTGCAGATTTCATCCAAAGGGACCATGAAAAAATTAGAGAGAAAAGCAGCTTGCAGACTGAGAGACACATTTTCTGTTCTTGTTCTTTAGTGCCACAACATAACGCCTTTTTAGAACCCTTGTATACATCTATCATTTCAGGTCATACTGGATTACATTACTAATGCCTATGTAACAATCTGTGCATTTTACTCTAACTGTGCATTTTCTCTGGAACATGAAATTTTAGTAAAACTTGATGCAGATGAAGTGCTCCTTGTACATAGTTCACAAGCACATAATTTAAGATCAGAAAAAGTCATGAGTATTAATCCTTACAATGACAAAAACTACATTTTAAGTAGTTTCACTGTCATGATACTGTATCTTTAAGAATGAAATCAATCTGAAGTGAATGTATTGTATAATAAGCAGATGAATACCATATTTACTGATAACTGGGTGAGAATTTCATTTCAGGTAACACAAAGATAAGCAAAACTGGAATGAATCATTAGGAACACATGACTGCACAAGCTTAGCTAACAGCTGTCAGCCGCTTAATTTAGCAGTTAACAAGAAAACCTGAGAATCTGTAGGAGACAATGATCTATTGTCATTTTTGACCTGTTACTAAATTTATACCACTTTCGCTCAAATCCTGCAGTCAGCCTAGCAACAACCTTTATTTTCCTTTAGGTACCAATTAATTTTATTTATGTTTATATTTTCATTGATAAAAATTTGGAAAAGTTTAGAGGTGTCAGAAATGCACATTGTCTTAGTCAACAAAAATTTAAATGTTACATGACATGTGATGGATGCTTTGGTGAAATTTAAAGAAAGGGAGCCCCTTTATCTTTTTTCCTACTTTCTCTTTATAAGACAATGGAACAGCTATCACATGAGATTTCTTATTCTAGAGCATAGAGATGTGTTCAGTAGTATCTACAACATTCTAAGTTTGCTCCTCTATTTTCTTAGCTCAAAACAAACCTTTAGTGAAGTCTTTAAGGGTTACAGAGTCTACGCATTAGAGAAACCTAAGGAAGATAGTATCAAAAAATGATTGTAAGGTAAAATGGATCAGTTAACTTCACTAATGCAATAAAAATATGTAGTTTTGGACTTTTAAATTTATGACCTTTTATCTATGTGTTTTATTTTAAGAAAAAGTTTATGGAGAAGGGTGTTTCTCCATAAAATCTCCTTTCAAATAATTCTGTACAAGAAAAAAGAAAGGCTCTTTTATAGTTTACAGGAGACATGGCTAAGTTTGGGCTGGCTAAACTTAACAATTACTTAAATAACATATTGCTTACACTGATGGCTTCACTGCATGATCACAGAACCTTATGCAGTAAATAATTAAATTCACATTTTGTATGGTTATTTCTCAGTAGAAAAAGATAACAGATTTTTAAAAAATATATATGCTCCAACAACATGTGTTTCAAAGCAGCGGAAGATAGTTTATATATATATATATATATAAAAGTACTGAGGAGACAACATTTTATGACTTTGGCTGCTTAATTCAGAACTATCATGAAATAAAATGGGCTAGTGAGTCTCCATTTCCTGTTTGCTCAAAACATGTACTGTGTCAAGAATAAGGCCAGAAATAATAACAGTAAGCACTGAAAGATGAGCAAATGACATGCTATTTTAATAGCTATTTTGTAGTAGAAAGCACAGCTGATAGAACATTGTTTGCATTTTTGTATGCTCAGAAAGAAATCATCATTGAGAGAATAAAATATAGGTAAATTATTATATTACAAATCCAGCATTTTTATTTATTCATTTACTTTTCTTGTAAACTCTGTTTCCTGCCCCAGTTTTACATCAACAGCTTAGCTCAGTTATTTGCCAAGCAAAGCCCTCCAGAAGCCAATGATTACATTTCTTGTGTAAGAACAAAGGCATCAAGATTTACAACAGATTTGAAACATTTCATTAGCACTTCAATCAAAGGACCACTTTAAGAACCATCGTTAATGTACTGATCTTTCAATTCACTTTCTTTATGTCTCTTGCATTTAACAGAACTAGCAGACTTGACCAACGAAGATAGTTTTATTGTCTGATAACCACATCTTCCATAAACCGTTCTTAACACTTACAACTGAAAAGTCAAAGCACTCTTTAAGTCAAAGTTCTCTCCACCCTTTGCTAAACTGAAAAAATATGACCTAGAAATGGTGATATGGTCCCCTTAAGAATTATAACTTAAAAGCCAGCTAGAGCTCAGCCTTCTCTAGAAGTCACGCTATTTCGGTCATGTAACCCAGAGTGTACCAGGCCATCCCCCTTTTTGCATTTTTGTAATCCATGTTGACAGCGCAATCCATAAATGGGGCGTGTCATGAGGAATACACTTTCCATGCACAGGATAATGCTTCTTAGTTATAGTTTTCCGGATTTAAGATAGAAGTCAGAATGATACATAAAGAGATGATAATTTTTGTGAGAGTGAAATTAAGTTGAAAATGTGATTATTATTAAGAATTAAAAGGAAAAAAGATGAATTATCCTAAAAACATTTTAGCTTAACCCATTTACTCTCTTGTTCAACTCTGCTAAAGGCATGATGACTGAGGATCAATCTTGCATGATTCAACTTATGCTGCAAGTACAACAGGAAATCTCTGAAACATCTCAGATAGAAATGTTTGAACTAGACAACATACATCTAACAAACTCCATGATCGCTCCGTAGTCTAGAATATTACAGGAACAGAGCCCTGGCACAGGCTGCCCAGGGAGATTGTGGAGTCTCCTTCTCTGGAGATCTTCCAAACCTGCCTGGATGCCGCCCTGTGTCCCATGCTCTGGGGGACTGGACTAGATGACCTCTAGGGATCCCTTCCAATCTCAACCATTATGTGAGTTTGTGTAATGAAGTAAAATTGCCATCTATATTGGTGCAGTAGAAACCAGAGGAATTGTGTTAGTGTTAAGTGACGACCCCACAAAGGTCAAACTCCTCCTCAGGTTATGGCTTTTAACTGTGGTCAAAAGTACTCTCCAGATGAAAGACAACGGAAAGGAAAATGTCCTCTTAGGCTCATCCATTGTGTGCCAGTTCTAAATTAAGTCAGAAAATCAGGGAAGTTTTTGTCCAAAAGTGATCACTGACACAGAATTGACAAAATCCATATAGGTTCTGAGGTTCTCTTACGAAGCAAAATTTTAAAATGATGTCTACAAAGCAGACTGAGAAGTAGAAATGATTATATATACTTTCAAGAAATTACCATGTAAAGGCTTGGGAGGAGAAAACAAATGCTTTTGTATATTTACAACTAAATCGCAGTACTTAACAATGGTTTTAATTTACATATACCTGTTTTGAGAAGTGAGAGTATGTTTTAAATACCAATACTGCAGATTTCTCAGATGTATTAAAAAAATCAATTTTAATATATATTTTTTTAATTCTAAGATTTATGTAAAATTATTTTTATATTGTGGACACTGTTTTCCAGGATCTTTTTTTAAACTTATTCATAGAAAGCTTTCAGAGTGTGTACTTCTGGTAGCAACTTGCAATGTTGATGCCAACACAGAGAACCAGGGATGCAGTCTTAAGAAGCCACTTCTACAGGGATTTTTCTAACTGTGCCCACCAAGATTTCAATTTATTTTTGTTTCCAGAGATTAGCACAAATTACCCTCACATATTTTTTTTGATGGTTCAAAAATAATCACCATTATTTTGGCTGATTTCCGACCTCTTCAACAATAGCTATGCAAGTTTATTTCCTTTAAAAATTGATCAAGAATCTATAAGGATCAGATTCTAAGGGCAACATCTGAAAATAGTGACATAATCTTATGACAAAATTGGAATGCAGTTGAATCAACCTTAAATATTTGGCCCAGAGCATCAGACTGCAAATGAATATATCCAGTACTCTTGGGCATGTATCAGAGTTTTACAATGTCCTATTCATTGAAATGGATAATCTCCAGGAAGCTTCTGCCGAACACATGCTTATTCCAGAAGCTGCAGCAGTTAAGTAACAGGCTAAGACAGCTGGGTTCAATTTAGGTTACAGATTATTCACTCAAAAAGATAACCACTGCTAGCCTGGTGCACTGTTACTATTACTAAATTGAACTGCCACGTCTACCTTCAACTCTGGGACAGCAAGGAAATATTTCTAAAAGTTTATTAAAAAAAAAGCCTAAATAAATAAAAAATACAGACAACACAGCACACAGCTCAATTCTAAGTAGTATCAATCCTCTCAAAAATGACTACGTTCATTAACACAGCAGGTCAGTATAAATTAAAAAGGTTATTCACAGTAACATTTTTTGAGAATGCTTTGTGAGCGATCCTCTCCTATAGTTTTACTATAATGTAATTAATTTTCTTTGTTTTTTTTTCCCTGTGACTTTGGAGAGAGTAGTTACAGATAAGAGTAATTTTTTTTTCTTGTAACACTTATATGTCTTTTAGGAAATAACTTACTGGTGCATCTGAACAGACTGGTGCATCATCTGAATTTATGCATATTTTTTTTCCATAAGTCTACACTTCCATTTGTAACTAGTCCTTGTCAAAATCCTTGTCAAATTGGTTGTACACGAGCTGGCATAAGCAAGGACTCTAATGGTTTCTGCAAATTTTCCTTATAATACTCAAAAAAAAATCCCAGGATTTGTTTCTAATTAATTCAACTCTATCTGTTGAAATCTATCTAGTTTTCAGTAATCAATTACTCATTTGTGAATATTCTAAAATCAGAAATCAATCAGAAGTTATTCATTTTCCAAGAAGAAATTAAAATGTTACTGGAAAAGAGGAAGGAGTTTTTAAATTATTTTTACAGAGGAGTTGACATATTCATGGTGAAACAAACAAGCAATTCAAGTCACACTAGGACAGCAAATCTCCTTTGTCTTTAATACTGCATTTACCCAATGCACTTCAGCATTCTGCTCATCCAGAGTTGCACAGTTTATACAATTTTGGGAATACATGAAGAAAATAATGGGGGAAAAAGTTTATGAATATGACAGCTTTTGAGATTTTTTTTATTATCTTTACATAGTTGCAGAGGGGACACAGATCTGTCCTTGCTTATAAAAACAATGGAAATAACCCTAGGGGAAGTAAAGTTTGCTCTCTGTGACTCCCAGTAAAGGCACTGTTATAATGCTATACTCTCAGACTCACTGTGTTTACCCCAGAAATAGTATCTGCCTCTGAAGCACCACATCACAGGAGGAGGCAGGAGGCCTCACAGGAGGCATCACAGGCAGGAGGCTCAGGTGAGTAGAAAGAGCACATGTTGTAACGGGACATTGTCAAGCCAGGTAAGTTCAATCTTAAACAGTAAATTCCTTGTTATGTCCGCACTGTCAGTGTAGAAATATATCATCATAATGTGCAGTGTGTAAGAAAGGTATACTTTTGAAAAACTGTTCTTTGTAGGTCAACCCATATAAGCCAGTATACACCTACATCAAGTCTGAGGGGAAAAGGAAAAAAGAAAAAAAATAAGAGAAGAAAAAATAAGCTTCATATATAAACTTCTAATAGGAAAAAGCCATTTAAAAATCACAGAAGTAAAAAAGAAAGCCCTCACCAAGCACTTTTCAATCTCTTATTTCCCTCTTTTTTAATGAAGGGCATTATAAATATTGTTTTGAGAGCAGTATAAGAAAATTTTAAACATAAATAATGCAGCTGCCTTAGAAAAGAGAGTAAATAAAGAAAATGAGATACATGAAGTAGAAAAGGGACACAAAGTTCAAAAATGTTACTGATGCAGGTATTTATCAGTCCATTATTATAATTAAAAGGACTTCAAGATATCAAAAAGAGCACAAAGATATCAAAAAGAGCTCAAGGATGATAAAACCAGTTTTTAAAATATATTTTTATTTTATTTTATATTTTAATAAATACCTTCAAGTCCAATGCTTAACAACTCAAAAGTGTGTTGATCACTGGACTTGGTCAGCTTTGGGTAACAGCTAAGGTTTTAAATACTTTTAACTTTAGGAGAGATTATTAATATTTGAGTAAACAGTCTCAGATCTCAAGAAAAGAAGGTCTCCCAAGAAACCCCAGGTCTAACTATGGAAATGTCAAGCACAGAAAATGGCCCAAGATTGGCAAATTTTCATAGTATCCTGCCAGCAAACAAGTTGAAGGCAGTGGAGAAATTTCAATGTGTGCAGCAGCATGAACTATAAATAAATAAATAAACAAATAGCAGATTTCATTCAGACAGTTGATCCCAGATGCTGTAATCATGATGTTACATAACGGCTCTAATACTCTTTAATCAAGGGCAGAAGGATAGGCTGGGGTGAGGGGTAGACAGCCGTGGGGACCCGACTGCTCCTGTCATTTCCACTCTAAGAATATAGGAACTTGGACCTCTCCAAATAAATAAATAAGTAAATAAATAAATAAATAGACTTTTTCCTCTGTCATTTCCCCACAGATTTGTTTATATTTGAAGTAACTACCCACAAAATGATGATAACCATTTTCAAGGGTATAGACAGACTGATTCAGGAGTGATCCACTTTTTTTTTTTTTTTTTACATTTTTAATTTCAAGATGTAGTTTTTGATTTCATTCATTCATTTAAGGCAAATTTTGCCTTAATTTATTTATAGCCAAAAGCACAATGGGATATATTGCAAAGATGTTTCTTCCCTTTGGTGAACTCTTGCAGGAACATCCCAGTTCCTGTATTTGTAGCAATGGTGAGAAACTGAAGGAGTAAGAAACTGCAACCATCTTCTGTACCCCAAAAATGACATACTTAAACAAGGAAGTGGCTGAAAAAACACATATTCTTCTGCACAAGCATGAAGTGGAAAATAATACTGAATAAATACCTTTACACTAGTAATGTTATCATCCCTTTTGGGGAGTCTCACTTCATATTAGTATGCAAAATACTACTTTCTTTTTCATCAGAATAGATAACACTATTAGGACACTTTTTTTTCTTTTTAAAGTAATTAAAAACCAATTTGGTAGTTTTTCTCTCTAACCTATTTGCAATCTGCAGTAAATATTCAGATCCCCCCACCCAATCTGTGCCTATTTTGCTGGGTTTTACAATTACAGCAGAAGCCATGCAAAGAGATAGATCACTGATGTAGCTGGTAATGATGACATACAAATTCCTTCACTTCTATCCATCACACACTCAGTATAACCAAGACTGATCTCACTGTCACTGAAGTCAACTGCAAATTTCCCACTGCCTACAATTATAGCAGGAACCCAGCTCTAGGTGACAGTGACAAAGTCATTTCCATTTCCTAGCTACTGTCACATGCAATAAATCAATTGATCCCATATTACTTCATCCCATGTGCAGATTGAAATGACAACTCACATGCTGCTGACATGCTGGACACAGAGGTTAGGGACTGAGGGCTCAAAGTCATTCACAATTACAGCCCAGATAAAAGTTTGCATTATCCTAAAATAACATACGCGGTTGTGTTTAGTCAAGTAAATACTTCCATAGGGGGCAACTACCAAAACCTGCACCGATTCCATGTGTGGGGTGTGTGAATATGGGGAGTGAACCTTTGACACAGTGAGAAATTCTCACTGATACTTCTCACTTCAAGCCATCAGCAGTCCAAGATCCACTTTTACAGCAAAAAAAAACCCAGTTGGTCAGTAATATTTTATAAGCCCTAAAGATATATTATCTCTATTGGAGAGGATTTAGCAGCATCTAGAAGGACAGGGACACTGCTGTCATTGAGAACACACAATTTGCAGTCTTCCAATAAAGAAATCCTGGGATATCCCTGCAATACATCACTACTCCTACCTCATGCATCAGGTAGCTGCCACAATCTGCATCAGGAAGTCAGGGACAGAACAGGTTTTCTAAACTAATTCCCTGTGAACTACTGACAACTGTCTGCTTTGTCAGCTGACTGACTGTACATAAAATATAGGCACTCAAAACAGTCCTTTGCATTGGACTTCAGAGTTTCAAATCCTTTCTAGTGAAAGATGATGCAAAAAAAAAGCCGTATTATTACATTGTTGCTGTTATGAGAAACTGTCTGGCCTTTACAGTGCTATTGTAGGTATTCTTGACAATTTCTTCCTCTCCCAATGTGTGCCTTTCAGACAAGGCAAAAATAAAGGATAAACAATACACACATTTATACTTAAACTGTTTTTTTTTTTTCCTTTTAGTATGCAAAAAGATAAAACCACAAACACTTTTCCAATGCCTTGGATTTCCCCACTGAAACAAGTATTCATTATCTTTGTGAATAACAGGCCACTGAATCATACACAGTTGATCTAATAAGACAACCAATGATGTTACTTTAAAAAGTCAGCAGATTGACTTCACTGTTGACATACAGGTTAATATACAGTGAATTCCTAGGTGTCATTCACTGACATGAATTCTGCTGAAAATGATAACTATTTTCCTATAACCTTGACAATACAGGTTAGCTGAGTCAGTCTGTTTTGTTTTATAACAGTTCTTCTGTATACTTGTTTTATGAGAAATTTGTATGATTCTACCGAAAATGAGCTATGCAGGATATACTATAAAAAATTATAACTGAACAGTAAAAGATAAGTTGATAACAAATATTTTAGTTATATTATATTTGGTTGGATTTCTAAAAAATTGGCAAGACTAATCCTAAGTAACACTATTACTATTACATAATGCAACCATGACTAGCTTACTTCAGCAAGGTCACTATATATACATTCTTAGAGAAAAGCAAAAGTCATATTGCTGTTTCTATAAACACATAAAATTTTCCATATGCATTAGAGATACTAAGATTAGAGATGCATTACATATCTTCATACACCATGAAACCGGACATACAAATAGAGGCAAAGCTGTGTTCTACCAGCTTATTGCAATACGACTATGCCAACCTGTCCTTCTCAAAAAGTCAGAACATCTTCTGTTCTCCTAACTTCTTCTCAGAGATCTTTCCTTTCTGGAGAGCAGTAGGAGCAGTATGCTCTGGGAGCAGTATGCTCTGGGACACGACCACGTAGGGCAGTCTGTGCTGGAAGCCACAGATTTGACTGAAAGTGCCCCTGCTCCCTCTGCTCCCAGCAAAGATAGGAGATTCATTGTTTCAATGTCACTATCTCTGCAAAATAACCAAGGCTTCATTGGTAGGCGTCATTTTCGAGCCTAAAAATGTCATCTTGTTCATCACATTGGCACCATTAACGAGCTAAAGTACTTTTTAGCTCCATCTTCTTACTGTGAATCTTGAATTGCCACAGCAGTAACATGCACACACCCCCCATCACAAGTTCCTGTTTATTTCCAATGCATCAAAATCTCTCTTCCTAGCCTAAATGAAAACTTCGAGCTTAAAGAAAAATTTACAAGTACAACTGATTTTTGTGCAGGAATCACAACATGCATCTTCCCCTCAAGATATCTGATGCCTAGGTCCTGTCCTTTGTAGGCACTTGGGATCTCAGTCGATCTCTCAGGCACAGGTAGCCACTGATCCCCTTGGCAGGTTGGCCTGTCCCTCAAACCAGACATAATTCACTAGTGCTTCCAGCTTTTAGCAATATGAGTATTTGCCATGGTCATACACTAGGTCTTCCCATACTAGTACAGTGTTTAACATATTGTTAGATGGACCCTTCCTCCTACCATAGAAACAAACCTGTGTGTCAGACATTCAGGCTCATTTTGTGGAACTTACCTGGAGCTTGCTTCCTCTACCCAGTGCAAATGTTCACAATCCTGCTGTGTTTCTGGATTTTACTATAAAACTATTCAAGTGTTAACACAATTACACCTAGCACAGACAAGTGATTTCTGTAGTTTATATGCAGGGAATCAATGACGAGAGCACTGAAGGAGAAGGGAGATTTAAATAATGTTTTATAGGGCACTTGAGAATTTTCTTCATGATCTTAATGATAGATCAAAGAAATTTCCAGCTCTGCTGGTATAAGAATAAATCATGAAAAATATATTACACAATGGAGAGGGTGTGTGGTATCTACTTAACAACTCCACATACGCCTCATTCTCTCTTCTTTTCCCCAACACTCCCCTCTCAAATCCTTTATGGATTATTCCTATCCAAGAAACAAGAAATGAAAGAAATGACCATGCACTATCAAATTTAACAAAGCTTAATTTTTACACAGAGCAGAGGAAGTTTTAGATTTCATTGTTTTAAAGACTTGCAATTTGGTATTTTCTTAAATACCTTGCTTCCAGGTCCTGGAAGCAAGATACTATCTGAAAATCTGTCAATTATAGGCGCTGAAAGTAAGCATTTGAGAAGTAAGTAATTGTTTGAATAGTTCGGAAACAGAAACCAAATCACAAACAGTGTAAGAAAGTCCAAAAGTAATTTTTTTTAAATGATAATTTTAACGCAATCTTATCGTATTATACTGGTCTACCTCAGGACTTTTAAGTGTTCAAATCTGACTATACTATGTGTCAAAAATTGCACTGTTTTCTCAGGGAATAGCCATAATATACAACTTGCATATGTGATGTAAGAAATTACCACTTCGGAAGCCATTCTTATCCTTTAGTTTGTAACAAGATAATGCCTTGCTAAGGTTGGCTCAAAAAAGGGTTGCTTTAAAAGCTTGATAATGTTTTTATTTTCCTCTTGGTTTCCACATTTTGTCCTCTATGTATTTCCGCAGCGCACACACACATAATGTTTTTCCACGTAAATCATTAATATACTACATCACATCTCAGATGCTGATCTGATAGTACTTTGTCTTTCTCCCCACATTCACCACTTTATTCTAAGGTCTGCCCAAAGAGACACTCCAGATTCCTATAGCAGAGATGTGCATATCTAAACATCTCCTGTGCTGCCACTTAAAAAAATTGGGCACGTACACAAAAGCACACATCTCTCTGAATATAATGTGCTCATCCTCATGGCTCAGAGTTCTTCATACATAAACTCACACAGAGCTATGAGCAGGGGATATACTGCAGTAATTTCACTGCTCGTTCCACAAGGACAAGTAAAACAGAGGAACTTGAAATGAAAGAGGCTTGCAGGTCCACAGGGAGGCTCTAATTGGATTCCAGAATTTTAAATCAGTCTCTAAGTGCAGAGAAGCAAAGTGTGAGTCATGGGCATCTCCACAAGGCATGCTGGGGTGAAATTAGCTATGAAGATGAGCAGTACATGGACAGAAGAACTAGTACAGAAACAACCACATTCTTGGTACACACAAACACACACACACACACACAAAAATAAAAAAAAACACACTCTACCTACACATACCACACAGGCTAATGTCATGTGTTTGTACGGCTCCTAAGAGTGTCATAGCTTCTATGACTCAAAACAGAGGAGCAATAGCACGGTAATTGCCACATACACTAAAAGCAGCAAACTGTCAAGCATCTGAAAATAGGTAAGGATATGTTAGTCTCTCTAGCTTTGTATGATGTCACTCAAACCACCCAACCACAAGACCATGAAAAACTGGATTTGCTGTGCACTGTAGAGATGTTGAGACAGTTGGGTCAGACCACTTTGCATGCTCACGGTGACACAGACCAAGAGACATGAAAGTGTGAATACCCTGGGTACCACTGGGATATATGTATCCATAAGGTTATTTGCAGCATCATGTAAGACAGTCTGAGGGCAAATCAAGCTTTGTCCTTAGCAAGAAATATACCATGATGAATATCTGTTCTGTGCAGACCACTTGAACACTCCACCTCTAAATACAGCATAGGCTTTTGAACATAGAGTATTCAAATACCTGATCAAATCCAGATTGCTTTAAATGTGTTCAAGTATGCCAGCAAGTCTTTGGTCCAGAAAATTGCAGGAGTTCAAAAAATGGAATGTAGCTCTTACAAAGGCTAGTTACACAGGCCCAGATGAACATCCTTTCTGCTGCACAGAAGCAAAATGAATATAGCACAGAGCTGGCATTTGACTAAAAAAGATTACAGCAAAATACAAACAAAGAAACAAGCAAAACAAAAAAAAAACCTTTCCAATTTACATGGATGCACTTCATACTGGAAGGACCTGATGATATCCACTGCAGATATAATAACTCTTTAGAATCAGGCAGACATACAATGAGAGATTTACAGTAAGACAGTAATTCCTGAAGCTATTTCTATGCATTGTATTACCTTCCTTTTACAGGGATACAAATCTCCTACAACATAAAGAAAATACATTAGAGCACAGTTAATGGTTTCTTCAACCCATTTATCAATATGTTCACACATCAACACATGCTGAACTCTGGGAGTCAGCATTGCCAACAATAAATACAGGTTAAACCAACTGCAATATATCTAATTGTTCTAGAAAACGTATTAACTGTGAGTATAACTTACTGGCATGCCTGTACCATCCTATTGTCATGCCCTGGAGCAAACAGGAAAGAGACATCATTAAAACTTAATCAATCTCTCTAAGGACCACAGAAGTGAAAGGACCAACAGCAGCAGCATGACTCTAACATTATTCAGGAAAATGTGCAGGGAAGCGTTAATCCTTTTGGTGCGAGATAATGCATTGTACTTTTTAATTTTTTAACTTCTTCTGAAGAGTTGAACAATGATAAGAATATTAAAAAAGACAGGAGAAAAATATCTATATTTTTTCTACCAAATTTACTCTTTTATGTTCTTATAACTATTTGCAGAGGACCTGCATTAGAGGATTTTCTGACACTAGTAATCATTTCATCTTCCTCAAAATTCTGTAAAATAAATTCATTATTAGAAAAGGCTGCCAGAAAAATACATAGTCAAAACAGACAGCACTAACTCTGTCCAGCCCTCTCACCAGTGGGCTTTTCCAATCTTTCACAATTAACAGCTTCTGTAGAGAGATACGGCAATGAAACTAAGGGACAGATACAGTTTCACTATGAATCAGCATTTGACACATTTGATACACCATGTCCAGGGTAGAAATAGAAGAAATATGCTAAAATTTTCCCCCTAGTTTCGCTTCCCTAAGTGATCAAAGTCCTCTCAATGGTGGAAGTCAAGACAGGTTCTAAAGGCCACACAAAGAAATGTTCCTATGTCTAGTAAATTAAAGAAGGCCACAAACAAAATGGAGAGCATCTGAGTGGAAAACTCTGAGATGAAATGAAAGGCAAAACAATTTATTTAAACAGAGAATTATTTGCAAAATATGTATTAGAAAAAAAAAATATAAATTCTTTCATGTACTAGAGCCTTCCTTAGGAGAAGCAGTGTTTATCACAATTCATCAGCCTTCTGTGGCATCACTGGCAGAGTGCAATCAGGTTCCCTCAGTTTTGAAGAGATGGTAAGATGGTCGTCAATGCAGAAAAGTTCATATCTCCAAGTAGTTTCTCTCCATCTAAACCCTCATCTCTATGAAGCCATTGAATATGAGGACTTAAAGACAGAGGCGTACATATGTCTTTCTCCTGTTGTACACAGCTGATTAGTCACAGTGTACAAAAAGCAAATTTAAGCTAAAAGAAGCATCATACTCTTGACACACAGGGGCAGTAATTTTCTGGCAGTCCTTTATACTCTTCAGGGGAATGCAGTGTTCAGAAACTTCTGGAGGGATTTTCTGAACCTACTCCTGCCTCTACACAGAAACTTGGCTATCCAACATAAATAAAAGTCTACTAGCCCTGAGTACTATCCCAAAGGCTAATCTTGCCTGACATTCTGTGGAGAAATAAAAGGGTTATTTTTGGCTGAAATATACTTTTTTTAATATACCATATTTCCAATCACTGACAAGAGACAAATATGACAACAGCTGGGCTCAGTAGGATTGTACACTCCAGCAAATCAAGAACCACACAGCACCTCCCTGCAGCAAGACTAATTTTATAGCTGCTTCCGTGCAGCAAGACTAACTTTACATCACAATCTCACTCCACTCTGTTTGGAGGGTAAATATTTCAGTTGCATGAGATCCATGGGTCACATCAAAGAAATACACCACAGCAATAAAAATCTATGTAGATGGGCATTTGTCCTCAAGGGCATTTACAGCAGCCCGCCTTTTGGCGTACCCATAGATATAGAATTCACAGACGGTCTTCTCAGTTGGTCTTGCAGCAATGTTTTCAGTGCCAGATCTATGGCATAAAAAAGGCAAGAGCGATGCAAGACTGGGAGGATCATTCTGGCATGGATGATGGCACAGTTAGCACTGCCCTGGGGCTCCCTTGATTATTATGAATAGCTGTTACCTTGCCTTGCTTGATCCCAACTCTGTGCCTGTGACTGCTGTGAGCTGGCACCCAACATCCATACCCACACCCAGTACCCATACCACAGTATGGCTGAAGGCAATACTCCTCAATGGTAATAGCAGCATTGCCAGAGATCTGTGGGATACACGATTTTCAGGAGTCAACAGCCTCCAAGTATTTTGTGCCTCTGTCACAGTTTGCATGGAAGCCAGTACCAAAACTTTCTTAAAATGAAGCCATAGAAATTTGCTCAAGTCACATCTGCTCACTTTTACAATACATCTTTAAAAAAAAAAAAGTAAAAAAAGTCTTTGCCCTCAAACTCCTGGTATTTCTGTTCCCTGTGGTGATGCTACTTTTCATTTTATCTACTCACATCCTTCATTAAAAAGAAATCAGTAGTAGCCAAGCAATTTATTAGACTGAAAACAGTCAGCCCATCAGCTGGGCAGTGGTTTCCATGGCGGTGTGAAGACTACACGTTACATATTCACATGGCATAGAAAAGTCCTCCTGGACAGAGAGGATTTCACAAGTATTTGGCTAGAGTATTTTAGGTGATGAAAATAAATTAAGACACTTAACTACCAATTGACTTTTCTATCTTATGGGTTTGTCTACAGCAGCATTTTAGGGCATATCAGAAGTATGCTTTTGAAATAAAGTCTTGGAACATATGAGCTGAATGAAAACAAAGCAGATATTTTATTCCCAGACATCATCTGAAATGCTTCAACCCTTAAGGGGCCATATTCAGTCCACAAGACCAGACTACAGTTAATTCTGAGTAAAACTACAAACAAACTATAAATGTCCAGAGAGGATCACTGGGTTCTCCCTATCAATTGTTTTGCCCTACATATTCATGCCTTTTGCAATGTGTGACTTTCCAGTGTGGGCACAGCTGCAGAAATTTGGGTCAGCTAGTACATTATTCAATACGAAGGAAATCAGGAGGAATGAGTACAACCATCCCCCGTCAAAGACTTAGCATGGATCTGAAAGTGGAGCAGCTCTCACAGGAGGTAAGTTGTAAGAAAACAAAATGGCTCGGAAGAACTGTTGCCAGGTCTTTGTAATGGCTGTCATCTGTCTCCCAGTATTTGGTAGTTTTCCTTCTAAACTTTAAATCTCATAATCATATGATTATAAGAAAATATTAGCTTTTATCCTAAAAGAACTGAAAATTTAAGATCCGAGGTCAAGAGAATTTGAAAAACAAGTAAAATAGAGACAGCTTTATTAATTTTTCAAAACACTTTGGCTCTGTAATGCTTTCTTAATGTCTGAAATTATATCATAGGATAAAATCACAATTAAAAAAGGGATCTGTTAAAATGACATATTTCTTGCCAGTGAATAAATATATATATCATATTGCACTAGTCAAAATCCCATCAGGCATGTCACCTCCACCATCCAAGTGCAACAAGAGAGAGTTTTGTCTCTCTCACAAGGGAGTTTTGTCCAAAATTTTGAAAGATTATTCCTGTAAAGTCAGGAAGACTCAATGAATTAATTGCTTCTATTTGAGTCCTAGTCCACTGATAGTATTTAGATGGTACTGAGGCAGGGAAAGCAGGTGCTCAGATCTCAGAAGTGCCTCAGATGTACAAGGGATGGTGCAACCAGAGGTAGAAGTCACCTGGTCACTTTGTAGCACGGGCAGATCATGTGGGAAGGGAAACAGTTGCAGACAAGTGCATTTCAGAGAAGTTTTCCCTTTTGGCATAGGACTTGGGCTTGTTTATCAGGGTAATTAAGTTCCTACTTCTTTCCCTTGGGGCTTCCCGCAGCTGATTATGGGTCAACCCAAGTTGTTTGCTACTCCCTAACCTAATCTACACAAGAGATCCCAAGCAAATGAAAGTGGGGCAATGTCACTGCAAAGCACTCTTGGCTGTCCTCTGGGAACTGTAACACAAGGTGGAATTACCTCATTTGTGCTTACTTACTAAATTTGAATATTGCATATTTTAAATTCATAGCCACAAATCCATAGGCACTCTTGAGGGTAAAAAATGTATGCCCCAAGATACAGCTTTCCTCTGAAGGGATCAACAACTGCACATTGCCCTAACATGAATTCCTGCATGACTTTACAATAGAGGACAGGAAAAAAATAATAAGGGGGCCATAGTCTTCTGTAGAAATTTCACATCACTCATGATATCACTTATATCGCTAATAATCTTTCCAAACTGAAGCAGGTGAAGGCAAAGCCTAGAAACAACCTACCTCCTCACTGACCATCTGCAATCTACTCATGTGTTCTCAAAAGCTCTATGACCGAAGAAGAATTTACCTTTTATTCAGCCATGGAACAGTGTTGTTTCTTACAGTCCTTCATTCTTAAAAAATCCCACTTGATATGTGTGGTGCTCACTCTCCCAGTGGCTTAATAGACTTTTCTAAATTTAATTAGGTAGCAAGAGAATGAAAAGAAGCAGCTAAAGGAAAAACTATCCTCTATAATAATATTTTATAAAGATTTAAAGAAGTTTTGGGAGGAAATTAGGAAAAAAAAAGACAGTAGCAAATCTGCTTAAGTTTGTGTAAATGATGAAGTTTTCCTTGGCATAAGTGTAGTAAATCTGCAAATACAAAGAATATGGAAATAGAACACTATGTTTTATTGCAGCTTCATTAATTTTTCAATTCTGCCTTGTTCCAGTGCACTCTGCAAGAGGAGGGAGAAAAAGCTCTTCACAAAATAAAAGTGAACAAGATACAGCGGTACTACACCAGCCTGTCTCTAGGGAATGTTCCAAATCTGCTTGGCTAGACTAACTGCTTTTCATACATGTTGCTACAGATTTTATATATAGTTGACTTTACTATTTGGGAAGTGGTCTTGCTCTCAACAATGAGAGGATTAAATCAGTGAATCAGATTCATGAGCCCATAATTACAGAAAACAGGAATGAGTATAAGGTTAAGGCTTTGGACCACAGCAATTTTTTTCTCCTATGCTCTAGCAGACCAATTCAGAGTTGAAGATCATTCACTTTTCTTTTAAATCCTAGAAACTTATGTAGATTCCGCAGTAGCTTCAATAACCCTCACTCTGAAACCTGACATGATCCTCTCAGCTGGTGGCTGAGTTTGTCCACAGAGAGCACCAAGAAACACAAGAGCCAAAACTCCAGACCTTGTGGAACTTAGGACCACAACTTCATTCATCTGGTGATTAATGGGGTATGAGGTTATGACATAATATAGCTGTATATGCTATATATTATGTGCCTGTTCAGCATGGATCTGATCAGTGTCTATAAATACATCAAGGGAGGCAGTGAGAAGGATGGGTCAGCTTCCTTTCAGTGGTGGCCACTAGCAAAACTAGAGGAAAATGCCACAAAATGAAGCACCAAAAGTTCCATAGAAACATAAGGAAACATTTCTTGACAGTGAGGGTGACAGAGCCCTGGAACAGGCTGCCCAGAGAGGTTGTGGAGTCTCCTTCTCTGGAGATCTTCCAGACCCAATTAGATGCAGCTCTGTGTCCCATGCTCTAGGTAACCTACGTGTGCAGCAGGGTTGGACTAGATGACCTCTGGAGGTCCCTTCAACCTTAAAGATTCTATGATTCTATGTTAGGCGCTGAACAGCACACACAGAAGAACAGCTGCTTTTCTAAATCATTGTCTAAATTCAACTAGATTGTTTATTTTAGAGTCTGCACCAGAATTACAGACCAGGATACAAAAAATAAAGAACTGGATTAAAAAAAAATATATAGTCTTCAGAAGTGCGAAGTCATGAAGCTCTGGACCTGGTAAACCAAATGCAGAAGTGTTTTGCCCTTACACCTTAGCCAGGTACTTTCAGGAGATTAGGATAAGATATATGTAATGGTATTTCAGATAGCCTTTTGAAAACACTAGCAGCAGTTCAGCTTCTGTGTAGAACAATTCTGTAATTCATGATTAACTATTTGAATGAGTCGAACATTTCAAATAGGTACTAAGTGATCAGGAATACTTACAGTCTTCATTCAGTGTTGCTTTAAGTGCTGAGGAAAGTTTTCACATGCAAAACTTAGGTTCTGACAGCCTGCTCCGCAGAGCAGCTCTCCCCAGTAGAAGCAGTAAGCACTTAAGTCAAACAGAGCTTATTTTTTACAGCTATCATCAAGCAGCTTTTGTTAAAAGACTATTTCCAAATCAGCAAAAGAAATTCTCTTCTTTGTACTACTTCTCCTTTTAAGTCAGGAAAACAGCAACAAATGGGGTCATCTTCCAACCAGCAATGCAGGCTTTCTGCTCCTCAGTTACATAATAATTTACAAATTATTGGAAACCTTGGAAACCTTTAATTCCATGCTGACCTCTTAAAACCCCAGGTGCTAAGTCAGAATCACAGGGTGGTTGAGGTTGGAAGGGACCCTTAGAGACCACCTAGTCCAACCGCACTGCTCAAGCAGGAACGCCTAGAGCACGTGGCACAGGGTGGCATCCAGGAAGGTTTGCGTATCTTCAAAGAAGGAAACTCTCCCTTGTCCTTCAAAGAAGGACAGCCTCTCTGAGCACTCTGTTCCAGAGCTCATATATCTTGTGCTAGTCCATGCTAGGAAAATACATACCATCACAGTGTCCAGATCAGGACTCTGAATATAATATACTAAGGGGGAACAAAATATCAAATATTGGCCTCCTCCACTAAGGCTGCAGTCAAAGCTGAGCATATACACCTGAACAGACTTGATCCCAGCTCAATTTTCTTGGTTTCTTGTTGTGGACCGTTCTACTTACTCATGCTTGTTTCAGGCAATTCATTCCATTACATTGGCTTAGGGCTTCACATTAGCTGTGTTGAAACAAGAAAAGCTCTACAGCTTATTTCTAAGATTAGAGTTTGGGAGCCATCAAAATGCAGTCATTCTGAAACATGTAAATCTGGATATTTAAGGAGCATTTTGACAATCATGTAAAACAGGTCCCAAGTAACCCTGAATTAGTTTATTTCCAATTGAGACATAACTGCATGAATAATTTGAAAGAATATATCTTTTGATATCACATATTTTTTGCAAAACTTTTGCTGTCACAATGTCCTTTTTGTATTCCAGAAAACAAACTGGACAAAGCAGATGAAAGGAAGGACATTCTCATGCATTAAACAGTTAAACATTAAACATTATTTATTACAGAACTATCTAAATTTGTCTCTGCTTTCAGCTGTTTAGTCTTCCTCTCTTCTAGAAATACGCATTTGTCCCATCTAGCTAAAAGAGGCCAGATGTATGGCAAAATAAAGTGTCTATATATGTGTACTGCCTGCAGCAGACATATCCACTTCTGCCAACACTAGATCTAACTCATATACAGTAAAATGTTTTTCAGCACTTCTATGGAATTGGAAGATTTACCCTGCATCTTGAGAACAACATAGCCATGTTTTAAAAACAAATTTAGAACATCAATAAATAGAAGCTAGCAAGATCCAGCCATCCTTCCTGAGAGGCAAACTTCCATTTGTTAATAATAGCGGAATGCTCCTTGAGTGATAAGGTCTTATCAATAAATCATGTAAACATGTGGTTAGCTCCAAATATTAACACACATTTTAACCTTGAAAATTTTAATTCCCCCCAAAATATCTGCAAGTTTTTAAGCATTTCACATGCCTCAAGTTTGTTTTAAGAGGAGATACTCTTAAAGCATCCTAACTGCTAAACCCTTATGCCCTGATCCCTCATAAGCAAATATATACTCAGAAGGAAGGGTCGGTTTATTTTCCTTAGATCCCTTTCCAAACAGTATTTGTTAAGTAGAAAAGCTACTTTCATACTAGCAAAAGAAAATTCATTCATCCTACAGTTATACGTGTAGAACTGCAACTCTGCATTCAGTCGTCAGATTATGATGGCATAGCTTTCCAATACGGATAAGCTTTAAGTGACTCATCTAGAAAGACAAACACTGTTTTTGACATTTATGTCTTTTGAATTATTAACTGTTTTCCTCCATCTAGACTGATTTTGCAGGAAGAGGATTTTTTGACAGATACTTGGAGAGCTGAGAATTGTACCGACTGGAAAAAAACTCAGATAATTATCTAGAAATATGAACGGGCATACTAGCTGGGCATATTAAGAGTCCTGTTCGACTATGGAAAGTCATAAAAGAAAGGAAGCAAGAACAGTCTTCAGGAGAGCCTTCTTTCTAGCAAAAGTTATTTTTTTCTTTTGACACGTTTTTTCCTTACACCATTTGTTGTGGAAATGCTTTTCTCCAATGAAATGGACTCCTCAATGCAACTGCACAAGAGTAACCAATAATCATAACTGAAATGAGCAATATTTCAAAATGCTAAGTTGTGTATTTAAAGACCTTTAGCAGCCATTAAGATCTGGAGCTTAGGCAATTCGGATGTATGCATGAATGCATGCATATCAAGAAAACTCAAACTGACACACAGAAAAGAATGAAAGAGGCATAAGAGGGTTCAAATATTTTGGCACTGTGTGGTGTAAACAGCTTTCTACCAGTAGAGTAGGGGGGAAAGTGAATAAAACAAGCAATTTACTCATTCTGCTTACAAAGAATCCAGCGTAATTTTCCAGTTTGAGAGAGACACGAAGTGGAAGAGAGCTCCAACCAAAACATGGCGCAGTAGAAATGCAATCAATATGCTGCCAGCTGTTGTGTGGAGCCGTCACATGGAGCGCTGAAGGGGCTGTGTTGCCATTTCCCCCTCCTTTGGGGCCCCCGACATCAGCTTCACTCACCTTCAGCAGGCCAAGCACTTCTTGGGCAGCAAGGACAGCAAGCAAACACCTCCACCCTCTGCGTGGCCACAGCAGAGCAATGTGTTGCAGCCTGGCCCACAGACTGCGCACTTTAGTGATTTTTTTTTCCACTTTCTGTTACATAATTGTAATTTTTTTCTGCTTTCTTTTATATAATTGGACACCACAGCAGCTGCCATTTATAGCCAGATTAAAGTTACAGGGACTATTAGGTGGTCCGTGTTATCTTTTATTTCCTCTTGCTTTCATGGGAAGTGCTTGCTTTCATTCATAGGAATGTATGCATATAAGGACCTATCTAGTAGGTTTTATGGCATTTTGTTGTCACTTTGAAGATGCATTTGTTATGCACAGTAATGGTTTGAAGGATCTAGAGTAGCACTAAATCCCAATGGACAGTTATGTCAGCATCATGTTGGAATCTGACCTATATTACACACATGAAGACACACACCTTCACCAATGACTGTTTCTCCAACATGTTCATAAAAGCCCTCAGTATCTTTGGGCAATTTTTCCCAGTGTTCAATCCTAAAAGCTTTGCCAAACCTTGGGGGACCCAAAGTGCATTTGTGTATCCCCAAACCTTACCTCTCAGAAAATACCTTTCTATACAGTCCATTCAAGTAGAAAATTGTTAAAATTTTACTGCTGGTCAACAAAAGATGAGGTCTCCATAAAGTGAATGCTTGTGAAAAATGTCAGTATAATAAATGTGAATTTCATTCCTTTCCTCTTTCCTCTTCAGGAAAGAAAAGTTATTTTTATTCCTATCACTTTTGTGACAGGCTGAGATAATCTGACATCTGCTATAACCTCATTTAAAAAAAAAAAAATATGGCATAGCTTTAAGTACAAAATTAGTTAAGAAATGGAAAGGTAGGTGATTCTGCTATAACTAAAATCAGGGTAAAAATATGGTCTTTAGTACCGTTTTCTTTCCCCTGCATTTCTCCATATATTTATATTTAAGGGAGGATCAGCAGGAGTTGATAGGATTCCTCTTTTCAAGAGGAAAAAGAGGAACATGGAGTCACAGCGGTTGCCAGCGAGGAAAGCACCAAATGAAACCCTCGTGCAAGAGCTGGAGGCTTTGGAGGGGGGCTCTGCGTGCCTGTGTGTCCTGCAGCCCTGCAAGGGCCAGGGTTCCCGATGCCGGCGCTCTCTGCTGAGTCCTGGCCTTGCAAGGTGCCTCTCCAGCGCTCCTCACAGAGCCGCATCTGCTCCTGGCAGCTGCAACTCTGCAGTATTTCGATGCTTCCCCTCCTGGAGGGCTTTTCCAGCCACAGGATTCACCACCAGGTTGTGACTGTCCACGCTGAAGCTCCTCAGCCCCCTTCCCTCACAAGGAGAGGCCATCCAGCCCCTACCTCCATCATATTTGCTCTCCAGAGCTACATGAAGCCACCGAGCCTCCCGCAGTAACCTCTGCAGAGGCTACTTCTGTTAAACCTGTTTATGCTGCTTCAGCATGTTTGGTGAAATGCCATTAGCATGCGGGCCCCAAGGGCACGCTTTAAATCTTAAAGACATTGCTGTGCATGAATGACCAAGAACGCTCAGTTCTCCCCATTTTCTTACTGCGCAACACTTCCAGTGGAGATGACAGTGAGATATAAAGTAAGATTCAGAAACAGACTGTTTTGAGCATAGCATTCTTTATTTTTTGTTTCCACAAAGAGTTGAAAAAAATGGAGATGTTAATGAGTGCTCCAGCTTCATAGATAAAGAGGTGGTAAATGCTTGTATCAGGTGAAAAGCTGCTGCAGCGAGAAATGCTTGAGAAATGCTCTTTATTTTTTTTTTGCATACAAAGCAGCAGTGCCTGCAATTTGATTTGGAGACAGGATTAGAAACTGGAGCAGACTGTTAAAGCCATCAACAACTCAGAAGGGTTACACAATACCCAAATAAAGGGCAATTTAGATTAAGGTCATTTTTTTTTGCCCTTTGAATTACATAATATCAATAAAAGGAAACACGGGAATGATGCCAAATGTGAATACTGTATCTGGCAAGCAAGCTAAAGTGCAGACAGAGAAGGAACTTCCCTACCTGCTGTGGAAATAATCCCCTTTATAGATAAAGAAATATCTTTTCCAAATATAGTCTTCATTCCTGGATCAAAACCACTTACCTCTCCCATCTGCAAAATGCACCACTCTGCACTAAGAGGAGGAAAAAAAAAACAAGGAAGAAGAAAAAATGAAAAGAAAATAAAACACACGCGCACCCTTGGCCCAGCCCTCCAGACAGCTGTAACCAGGACGGGCACCATCTCAGCTGGTTCCTCAGCACCGTCCCTGCTGGAAAGCCACAACCGCTTGCTAACAGCTTCTTTTTCCCTCTACTTTCTTCCATTTGCTCAGCAGTTTCCACCTCCACAGTGATAAAGGGATCATCAAGTTCAACATTAGCAATATAACGTGCAGCAGCCACCCCCAGGAAAAATATAGTGTTGGATAAATTCACAAGCTATCTCACCTACCTCGTGGCAATACACGTGTGCCAACTATAGCTTGAGGATGTGGGTGAAAGGAAAGAAACAGGCAGAACTGGAGCTCCAAATCCAGTCAAAGCCAGTGGTCAAATACTGGTGCTTTCACTGGAAAAGCAAGCAGAGCTGATGGCTTTTCATCCTTGTTTGCGTGTGGAGCAAGGAGGCAGCACAGGGCTCCTAGGACCAGTCAGTACAGCCAGGCTTTAGTTATAGCTTAATCGCTTGACCTGGGGATCAATTTTCATGTGTTTGCTAAGAGAAAGTTTTTAAATGAAAGTGGACTATTGGTTTAGGTTGCTAAGTGTGCAAAGGTCTCCCTTAAAGCCAGGGGGACAGGTAGGAACATTTTATAGAATACGAGATGGATATGGATTTGGGAAATACTGGTGTCACTATAACCCTACCCATGTTCTTCATCAATAAGACAAGAATAATGAGTTAGCTATATTTTGAACATTCAGTATGTTTAGAAAAGATGTATAAAGGAGTATTGCCTTATTCTCCTGCATAAATTATTAAAATTGTAATAAATGAATTTTACATTCTTCTACAAATGCAGAAGATACAAATGCATGCAGAAGACCTAGTGTGACTCAGTAAACAGCAGAAGGGGTGGCAACAGACACTTTGAGAACACTTTCAATATACTCCCTATATAAAGGAGCATCATTTTCAACTTTTGTCTCATCACAATTGCACCCTCCTTGTAACCTATACAGGCAGATTGACTTGTACCAGTGCACAATTCCTTTGAAGCCTGAGGATTTTGTGCTGCCTGAGTATAGGACTGAAGCATTATTTGTTTCTTACTAAGAACCTGGGTTACTCTTTTAATCTCTTGCTGGGTACTGCACAGGTTGCCTTGTGAAAGGCACTGGCTTTCCATCTAGAAGGCTGAGCATGTACCAAGCTCTCGACAACACACTGCTTTTATTTTTTTTCTTCCATAAAAATACACATGTAGTTGACTTCTACCTTTTTAAGACCTATTAAATTAAATCTTGTTGCACCTTAAAAGCAAAGCACAAAGGTAGAAAGCAAAGAGCCTTTTGAGTCAAAGGCTCATTCTGTGGAGACTGCAGTTCTGCGTGCCAGTCGCTGGTTCCATGGGGAATCCCAGACATGGCTATTCCCAAGGTTTTTGTTCACCTCCTTCCTTACAGAATCAGTGCTTTCTGAAAGCTTGGGTTCCACCCTGCCCCATAAATGCAATACTGTGTGATGAACACAGTTACACTGAAACAAACACCATGCTGTTTCAAAACAACTATCTCCAAAGGGCAGTTTCCCAGTTTGACTATCAAATTTGTGCAAGCCAAAGCCATTTTCTTAAAAAACATACACAAACCTGCAGAAGTAGCTCCTAACTCCCCCTGGCCCTGGTCTATGAACTCAAAAGTGCTTGGTGGTGCTGCACCAAGGCAAAGTCATGTCACCAATGTTAAGGCATTAGTGTTTTTCCTGAATGGCAAAGTGCAAATGCTCCACTTGCTCCGGGAGAAGCAAAGTTTCCTCCCACTTTTCAGTGACTTACTACTACAGCAAGGCTTGAACTTTACGTTCTGCAACATAACTTCAAATTAAAAATATAATACTTGTCATTATAAGCTTAATTTTTTAAAACTGCAGTTGCATTTTGTAATAATAGTATAAACTGATAATCATGAAGTTTGCATGTATAATGCATACTAATGTAATATTACTAGAGTAATAACATTAACAATGGAAACTAAACCAAAGTCTGCAGAAGACTAAATTGGCCTTAGAAATAACTTGAAATTATTCCCAGTGTAACTTGGGGCTCCACTGTAACATACCAGTTGCAGTTTTAGTGTGAATAGGAACCAAGGGAAACACTGAATTTCTGAACACTTTGAATCAGTAGGATGCTTTTATCTGAAAAGCGTTATATTGTTAACATCCAGCCACATCTCCCTTGAGATTAATCCCTGGTGGTGAGGAGCCCTCCCTGGCCAGCAGCATTGAGCCCCTGTTCTCTCACTGAGCCAAGGAAGAGGCCAGTCTTGCAGCCCTACTCCTGAGTCATCTTCTCACAGGACCGTGTCTTCACGTCCTGCCTACAAGTATTGTGTGAATGTCAAGGCTGGGCCTGGAAATCATGGCTCCTCTGATGCCAGGCTGCTCTATTTGGCCTCAGAGCATTCCGATGTTGGATCCATCGGGTTCCACCAGCGGATACAGCGCCAAGGTGGGTGCTAGCAGTCAGTGCGAGATGTCCTGAGGGACAGGTTGGTGCACACAGGCCTTCCACACTGCTCCTCTCCAGAAGAGGGGCTCACCTCTCCTGCAGGCTCATTTATTCTCCTTCATTGTAAGTTATTAATCAGACGATAATAAAAAACAAACCTCAGCTCGGTGCTTCTTAAGCACAGCTGTTAGGCACAGCGGCTCCCAATTCTGGCACCGGAGCTGGATGCAGCCGCGATGCTTCCGTGTCGCCCAGCAGCACCGGAGCGCAGCGGGTAACGCACACGGCTCAAGTGCAGCAATTGGGAGGCAGCAGCAATCGGGAGGCAGCAGCAATTGGGAGGCAGCAGCAATTGGGAGCGGGCGCCCGGCTGCACCTTGTGGCTCACACCACGAGCGAGGGGCTTCCGAGAAGGGCCCCTCAGGAGGGTGCACGGCCCACGCGGGACCTGCACGACCCCCCTGCACCCACGGCCTCCGCAGCCCCTGGAGCGGCGGCGCGGCAGGGAGAACAGCCACTTCTGCCCATTCTCCTGTGAGGGATTCTGATTTTCCTTCAGGCACATCACCGCAACAGCAGATGAGATGGATGAGAAAGATGAGCTGCGTAACCTACAGACTGCATAAATGACCTAGACTGTAACCCCAGGAAGCTTGCAGTGAAGATTAATAAGAAATAATTAGTGTTTCCATTCTTGCACACACACTCCAGTCGCAGCCTCAAGCCTCTAAATCCAAAGGAATTCCCCTGACTTCTGCACAGCCATCCCAGACTCATCCCCGAAGCACCGTGAGTCAGAGCTGGATTCCGGAGCTGCCCCCAAGTGCCCTATCACATATTGCATTTTTCTTTACCAGGGAAATCGCAGATCCTGGCGGAGCCTCCCCCTTGACCTTCCTGCAGAATCCCACAGCGCCCACAGCATCGTGAACGTGCGTCAGCAGCCGGACCCTGCTCGTGCCTCGGGTCCACAGGACCCGCACACGCGTGTGCCCTCTCACATGCACGCAGACCCACGCGCGGCCGCGCACACGCTCTGCATCCCCCGCATCCCTTCACACCCCACGCACGCAGCCGGCACCCACCCGTGCACCCCGGCTCCCTGCACGGCTGCGCGCCACGCGCTCCCGCGCGCCGCCAGCCACGTCTCGCCCGCCCCACGCCGCGCCGCGGAGCCCACCCACACGCGCCGCGCGCTACCTGCGTGGCCTTGTGGAACTGCTTCTTCAGGCCGGCCACCGACATGGCGAGGGTGGGTGTGCGCCGCGGAGGCGCGGTGCGCGCAGCGGAGCCGCGACGTGCGGAGCGGAGTGGAGCGGAGCGCGGAGCCCACGCGCGCCGCCGCCGCCGCGCTGCGCT
>JAUBOD010000151.1:1319680-1329695 GCA_032353885.1 Nothura maculosa
CGAGCCCCGTCCCCTAGGGCACGAGCCCCGTCCCATAGGCCACAGCCCCGTCCCATACAACACGAGCCCCGTCCCACAGGGCACAGCCCCGTCCCATAGGACAGGAGCCCCGTCCCATAGAGCACGAGCCTCGTCCCATAGGGCACAAGCCTCCTTCCATAGGGCACAGCCCCGTCCCGCGGCACTGCCCCGTCCCATAGGACACGAGCCCCGTCCCATAGGACACGAGCCCCGTCCTGTAGGGCACGAGCCCCGTCCCATAGGACAGGAGCCCCGTCCCACAGGGCACAGCCCCGTCCCGTAGGGCACAGTCCCGTCCCATAGGGCACAGTCCCGTCCCATAGGACACAGCCCCGTCCCACAGGGCACAGCCCCGTCCCGTAGGGCACGAGCCCCGTCCCACAGGGCACAGCCCCGTCCCGCGGCACTGCCCAGAGCCTCAGCCCCCTTTAACGGCTCACGAGCTGGCGCTGCCCCGGGGCAGCCGTTAGGAGCCTAAAGGAAAATGGCCCTTGAGAGGGGAAAGGGCCGCTGGCTGGTGATGGGGAGCAGGTCCGTGGAAGTTCAGGCATGAACACTCCAAATGGGGCTGTTTTTTTCCTCCCTTGCCTGATGGCTGAAGCAGGTGGTTAAATTTCAGGCTTGGGGAGGTCGCCAGCTGGATTGCAGAGGAGGGCTTTCCTGCTTGATAGGATTGTGTACGATAAATGAGTTCAGAGGATGAAATCTGCTCACTGCCTGGGAAGGGCCTTGGGTGCCGAAGGGGCTTTGCCGGGCTCTCTGCACAGCGTTGGGCTGCTACAGCCCACGCTGCTCGTGTGCTGGGGTTACAGCCTCAAAACCAGCGCGGGGAGCAGCACGGGCCCTCGTGGGGCCTCAACCACATCCCGTGGGTGCTGCTGGAGCACCTGGTCCCTTGGGGCAAGCAGCAAAACCCGCTCGCACAGGCAGTGCCGATGGCGATGCGGCCGCCTTGGCTGAGTTAGATGTGGCACCCGCCAGCCACACGTGGGAAGGAGCAACATGCGACTCATTGCTGCTCTCCAGCCTGCCCCGCACTTGTGACTTAGAATCACAGAATCACAGAATGCTTGAGGCTGGAAGGGACCGCAGAGATCATCTAGTCCAACCCCCGGAGCACGGGGCACAGGGCTGCATCCAAGCGGGTTTGGAAGATCTCCGAAGAAGGAGACTCCACAACCTCCCTGGGCAGCCTGTGCCAGGGCTCTGACACCCTCAGTCAAGAAATGCTTCCTTAAGTTCCTGTGGAACTCCTGTTGCCTCAGCTTGAGGCCATTTCCTTTAGTCCTAAAACTGGCCACCACTGAAAAGAGGCTGCCCCATCCTCCTCACTCCTTCCCTTGAGGTATTTGACTTCTTCTCTTGGAGCGAGCTACATGAGTAAGGCCTGGGATCACATCTTGATGGTTTGTGCTTCTGGTAAGCTCTAGTAAAAGTAACAAATGATATCTGCTTGTAACGTACACCCTCATGTTTTGTGAAATACATAACAGTGTGGCACTACACACGTACGACACACAGAAGTAATGGGCCAGGCATTTCATTTTATTTCTTACATCAAATAAAAATCCTAACAATAAAAAAGGGGGAAGATGGTGTCATTGTTGCATATCCAAGCAATGGCAAAATGCAGTAAGCAGTTTTGTAGTTTCAAGCCCAGTCCTCCTAGATACATAAACACTACAATTTATAGTTCTTAAGCACTCTTGTTCTTAAGGAATTTAAGGTGTATTCTGTATGTTTAGAACTGATTACGACTTCTAGTGGTATTTATATACATATATAAAATACAAAATATATAATGTTTTTATATTATTGTGACCTTGCATGTGCAGGGTGGTTGGACTAGATGACCTCTGGAGGTCCCTTCCAACCTTAAGTATTCTATGATTATTTTAACATTAAAAATATATTTAAATCTGTACTGCAGGTACAGTAGGAAGTAACATATAGGAGATAAATGTGTCAGAAATAATTGCTATTTTGTTTCATGAAGAGTATTAGTATCATCTTGTAAGTACCTGCAGTTTGATAATGAGGCATGGTAAAGGAGGCAGTGTTAATAATCTACATGATAATGCTGTTCTGGGGAACTTAGAATAGCAGGATTCCTCTCTGTCCTGCCAGCTGTTCAATTACTACCATTTTTAAAAGAAAAAAAAGCAAACAAAAACTGACTCTGCCACTGCCTCTGCAACCCTCCACTAGATCCTCAATGCAAGAATAAGCGTTGTTTGTATGCTAAGATCTGGATTCAAGATGTCTGCAAATAGCAGACCAGCACAGTCACAGTTACTAGGATCTGACACTTCCAAAGCCTGTTCCTTGACAACTGGGCTGCGTTACTCAGCGGGCTGTGGTGGAAGATATAGAGAGCCTTGTGGCCATCTAGATCATGACATGAATTCTTTGTGTTAATGTAACAATTTGCACCCGGACATGGTGTTAATCTAAAGTCTGACAGCAGAGCAAGTTTTCCTCTAATTTTATGCGCCATTTAAACCAAGCTGTGAACAGTACTTTCTTTAACACAATATAAGAATTACTCCTGTTCATTTTGCACCTTGATTTCCATCTAATGCTCTGTTACTTCACATACATAAGCAAAGACAAACTAAGGCTTATTTATTTTCTCAAAATCTTCTTTTCATTCTCTTACGGCGATATTTTCTGGTCATTCTTAGATTAATTCCCAAGTTTTCTCTTATGTTTTACTCAAATGAACATATCCATTGTGCATAGAGGAAGCCAGGGTGCAGCACAGCTAGATCATCCATAGGGATCTGGTTTAGATCTAAGCCCCATTATCTAGGATGAAGAGGCATAGCTGAGCTCTAAAAGACACAGGCATTTACACATAAAAGGTCTTACAGATTGGTGTAAAAGGGAAGGGATCTTCCCGCAGTGATATAGCCCGAAATAGCTCCAGACGGTTCTGACTCCTTTCATAAATGGGATAATTTATAAATGCAGCTCTGCTGTGCAAGGCAGTGCTCTAAAGACAGTGCCTTAGAGAAATTATCTGCTGCAGCATTCATGAACTCATGCAGGATGACTTGAGTGTTAAGGAAGAGTGCCACCATAGTCTCCTAAGTTTGCTTTGTACGTCTCTTGCCCAAATTCTGAGAAAGTTGAATGTTTCTTTAAGGAACAATAATTTTTTCTTGTGCCAGGTGCTAGAGCCATTATATGAAACACACAGAAAAATTCTAATTAATCTCAGGAGAACTTGCAGAACTTGACCCATATGTTTTTGCTACAAGCACCATTTCAGAAGGCTTTTCTTTAATCTAGCTAATGTTTTCAACAGTGCAAAGGGATATAAGGCATAGTAAAAATCCCTGACTAATCCATCTATGAAAGAATATGCCAAAAATAAAAGAAAAATGTTTGGAAAAAAATGCTTGAGCCAGAGAATTCAGAACATGATTCTCTTGGTATTCTAGCTTCTTACAAAATCCTCAGGGGAAGCAAAACACTCTTCAGCATTTAGGTAATAAAAGTGCATTGAAAAGCCTAAGGTCAATCAAAAAGAAGCTAGTGGGCATTTTGAATATATTTTTCTAAGTAAATGAGAAATACCCAAATATACTTAAAACATTAATTCTATACTTACTGGGGAAGAGTTTGGATATTTATAAAGGTAATTGTTATACTGAGACCTTATGAGAAACTTTGATTTATCTCCACACTACTTGTGTAAAATGAACCTTACAAATGGGAATTCAAGGTCCACGATGGGTTTAGTCAGTCACCTGTAGTTGCGCAGAACCTGTGCAGCTCAATCAGAAACTGAGCCAGAAACTGAAATTTAGATATTGAAGTCCTCATTCAATGTCACGTGCATCAAACTACCCCACAACAGATCTCTGAACTAAGGTGCGACAATCCACAGCATGTAAATCAGCAGGCACAGAAAAATCTTATGTACATGTAAATTGATTACTTTATTACTAAATGGATTCATAAATTCTAACATTGCAATACATTAAGGAAAAATAATTTTGCATATAAATAAATTCACTTATAGACTAACCAACTTAGCTATGTTTTGCAGGAGCAGCCATTTCATCATGATACCTAGGGAATATCAAAAAATAATGCACTCAAACAAGACAGAGTTTTGTGGCCAGCAGAACTAACACCATCTCTTAACGAGGACAGCTACCTCCACAGATGACCCATCTTGATCTTAGGGCTGCTGGAGCATCTTTCACAACTGCTATTCTTATTAACTGGCTGCAGTGTCTAGATATAAGGGTCTTAGTTCAGGCCAGAAGTTCTGAAACTGCTGCTTCCGATCATATTTTTGCTTGCACAAAGAAGCAATATGCACATGCGTGCGCGCATGTGTGCATGTCTGCAAGTTTAGGTTTGTGAATGTGTATTAAATCAAGAAACGTGGGTTATTTCCACCTCCTTTGGATTACTGAATCACTGCTGATGGACTCCAAATTGAATATGCAGAATAGTTAGGTTTAATTTCTCACGTTTTGTCACTTGCCCATTAGTGACAGGCCATCCGCTTCTACGTGGAGCAGGTCTTAGCATGTCCCCATCACTCACTGCCAGCTGCTTTGCTCTTCCCTACAGCCTCTGCAGCTTTACTGTGTGGCTTCCCAGGCATTCTCCACAGAAAAAGTAGACACTATTTAGCTCACCAAAATGTTGTGAAATTATCAGGAGTGTTTTCATGTAACCTTTTCTCTCCCTGCATGAGAGAATCAGTGCCGTGCCAGCAGGCAAGGTCAAACATGCAGGGTTCCCAAATGCTTCTTCTGAGCTTGCTCTGTGTTGTAGAGGAGGCAGAGCCTCATATAGGCAAGCAATAGACCCCTGCCAGGGCACAGCACATTTTAAAAGAGATCCAATATTCAGATTTCACTAACCTCAGAAGTACAAAAATGTAGATGGCAATGCAGGTATTCTTGGAAATGAATGTAAATTTCCTACGGGAAGTGGGAGCTGAAAGCAAATGAGAAAACACTGATTGTTGATATACAAACTTCTCAAGCCACCTTGCCCCGGACAACATGAGGAGCTTTTGAACACGGCTTAGCCCATGTTCTGTCTTACAGTATCAGCTCTGGGATTCTGTGGTACACAGTTTCTTTGAAGCATTAGGTCACTTGTTTCATTCCTTTCTATCTGGATCATAGTTAAAGGTTAACATTTTGTATTCCCTTTCCCACTTCCTGCATGTAAAAAAAAAATTCCAACAAATATCTTTACAGTACAATACAAGAAAAGATGCTGTTGTGGAAGACACAGACAGTAGCTAAATGTGAAGAATCTGCCTTGACTTAATACCCAGTTTTAGCAGGGATTTTCCACTCCTTTCACCTGTAATTTCAGAACCATTCATTTTCTTTCTGTAACCTATAATCACATTTCTCTATTACTGTATAATCTTCTACACAAGATTTGAACCACTGCTCCACACACAAAAGAAATGTTCGAGGCAAAGCAATGTCTTTTACTTCTTGTCTGTGGATTATGTAATCCAAAGGCACTATATTTGGCAAAGCCAAAAGTATCTTCCCAGCTTTTCCAATGAGCTATTTACAGGGTGGTGTCACAAGGCTAAACCCATCCAGTCCTGTGAGTACAGCTCGGAGCTGTGTGGAGGTGCTGCACTGCTGGAGACTGTGGAAGCAGCAAAGGTTGAAAGAAACACATCTCCTTAAATATTTTATGCATGCTAGATTTAAATAAACAACAAAAATGACATCATAAGCATTCTGAATAGCAGTCTTTCCACCTAGCTCTACATACATGCAGTATGGACATCTGTTCTTCCTCTGTAGACAGTGTTTTAATTAATAGCCAGAAATATTTACCTGTGGAGCCTAAGTCACCTGGCTTGGTTTAACTATCTTTCTTTAAGTGATTGCCTACCAGATACATCTTTTTTCTCCACTGACTCTATCAGGTAACTAGACAAGTACCTTAGGTGTAGACTTTCACCATGTATATGTGTTGCAGTTTGAAGGCATATGTGTTGCATTTGTGTTTCACCATGTATATGTGTTGTGGGGAGACAGGAAATACTGAGTTCACCTTTTATGTATTTTCTTTCACATTTAACTGCAGCTTGGGTAACTGTAATAATATTTAATTTTATTAGAAAATGTTCTCACTTTCATTTAAAGATAGAATCAATGGAAAATCTAGAATACCAGCTCAGCAAGGAGGGGTCGTACCTCGGAGCTGGGTAACTTTTGGGATGGAGATGTGCTTAGGCATTATAGTGAGCACAGTTCCAGTAAGGTTCATCTGAAAGGAGTGATTTGCTCATCAGCAAACACCTTATTGTGTATTGGGCAGCTGCTGTGCAGACTATCGATGACCCATCACTGCAGTGCAGCAGCGCCTCAGTGTCTTCACTCCGCTCACCCTCCATGTCTCCTCTTTGCAGCTGCTCGAGAGACAGGTTGTGCTGCCAAGGGAACCGTGAAGGAGCAGAGTCCCTGCAACCCGACCATCCTGGCAGTGGCAACGGTGTCTCACCCCACACAGCCTTCCATAATGCCCAAACTTCTGTTAGGTTTTCACTTGAGTTCCTGCTTTTCAAGCAATTCTTCCACAATATGCCTAAAACTTCGTATGATGGATTCTGTGTAACATCCCCACCCTTGGATAGTCACATCCTGGCTGTAAGTGTCCCAGAGCAGGATGTTGGACAGGGTAACTGCCAGGGGTGCCTGCCAGCCTCAGCACCTCTGTGATTCCCTCTCAGAGCTGCAGTCAGTCTTCAAAGAGCGCGTGCACATGCGTGTGTAAGTGTGTGCAAGTGTGCGTGTAGCCGTGCTGGTGTGTGTCTGTCAATATTTGCTTATGAGCCTGGGGTAGGATTTTCACCTTGAACACACCCCGGCAGCCTGCACTGTAGTGCAGTGACTCCTAATCCACTAAATGTACATGGTACTTTAAGTACATTATGAAATAAACTGATAGCAGAAGTAGCTAGGGCATGGACATGGACAAGAGTCATTCATAAGATTCTAGATGGGCCCAAACAAGATGAAAGTCTGGAGTAGTAAAAGGAACAGGACGTATTTGCTTGGAATTGCCTTTATGTTTTTAACATTGCTCCCACAGTGACGTTGGCCGAAGCATCACTTAGGGACAACAATGAGGGGAAAGCAGCAAGGAGGAGAGTGAATTTGTTTACTGTGTTTAAAAGACTAAAGATATGCACAGCATTATCTTATCTGCCAGACAAAGATGGCAGATTTTCAGATAGTGTAGATATAGGATTTGCCTTCACTTTCAGATATCTAGAAGTTATATGATTAAGCTGCTTGCCAACACTTAAAATATTGGACAATACTATCAAAATAATGAAATCAGATAGGACTTCACAATTTACTTGGCAACTCTCCTGAAATTCCTTGCCTAGAGAGCCTCTTAAAGTTATTACAAAGAGCTTTTAAAACTTGTTTAAAAAACAATTCTGAAACCTCAGAATGATAGTGTGGGAAAAGAGAAAGTAAAGAAATAACATCAGAAATAGAGACAGGAGCATTTTAATTTTTGTTGCCTTGGTAATGTTTGGGGAAAGCTTATAATTTGAAAGTTCCTCCTTGGTTAAAAATATTTTTATTATTTCAGATACTCTCCAGTTTGATTTACCTATTAAAAATTTCATTTTCTTGTTATTTGTTATAGGTCATAGTTCTTATATATTATTTTTAGTGGAAGGTGTTTCCCTCTTTTAAAGGAAATATTAGGAAGGAATGAATTAGAAAGATTGCAGATTACTGATGCTTTGGTGGAGCAGGTGCATTAATAAGAGAAGGAAGAGATCTGCTTAAAATACCAGGAAATGAGTGTTGTTTCGTAGAATCATAGAATGGTTGAGCTTGGAAGGGACCTCAGAGGTCATCTAGTCCAACCCCCTGCTCACGCAGGGTCACCCAGAGCACGGGGCACAGGGCTGCATCCGGGTGGGTTTTAAAGATTGCCCATCCCAGGGATGACAAGCGGAGGTGCATATGCTTTATTTAAGTGCCAGGGAGACTTCCATACATTAAAAATACTGTCTATTTAAACAGCAACATAAATGATTTATTTAATTGTTTATTCACAGTATTTTTGGAAATATGCATAGGTCTTGTTTTACAGATAGGTTACTGGAACAGCTGGTCCAAGTGGAAAAATAACAGCTGGTCCAGTTCTGTAATGAACTAGAGTTCTATTATTGCTTGTCCTATGATTCATAAATTAATAGATCAGATTAAAAGTAAAGCCCACTTTGGGCGTACATGTTTTTGTGCATATTTTGTTTTTGGCTACCAAATTTTAAACTTGCTGAGAAATTCAGCTTTGCTGTAATGGGGTTTGAATCAGTGAGATTTCACGATTGCTTTTGGGTTCCTGAGGGTAGATGTCAAAAAAAAAAAAAAAAAAAAAAAAAAGGCAGTCTGCAATGAATTAATCTGAACAGTAAAAGCTTTTTCTTTATATTCTTCTTCTCAAGAATAATGACTTGCCTTAGGCTTTCTCTGAAGAGAAATGCTTAAGATGCTCCTACCCATCTGCAGTCTGATTTCCCAGAGCCCTTTGGGTTTCTAGCACTGATCAAAGTGGTACCACCCTGCACTTACCCCAACTGCAGCACTTTCAGATTAGTGCCGGCAAGTGACCTTAGACCTTGGGTGATGTAGCTGTGTGCTGACATCACACCGTACTTACTTATGTCATTTTAAATACTCTGACAAACATGAGTGCATACGTAGCAAAGGGGGGCAGCTGCTCCCAGATGTTGGTGGACTGCCAAGAGTCCAAGCTGATACAGTCAGAAATGAACAGCTGAAAGAAGCACTTGCTGCTTTTCCCATTCAATGTCCAAGACTTCAGGCAATGCCAGACTATAAAAATCTTCAACTCCAGTTTCTTAAGGTCAGTGAACTAACATGATCATTAATGCATTAACCTCTCACATCATCACTATCAGTAGACCTGCTTAGAAAGCGGAGAAGTATAGAATAACTGTAATTGAAAAATAGAAGTTTTTAGTCATATATTACAATCCTCTGTTCAGGATAAATAGGCTAAACAAAATGTAGAATTTTTCTTTCATCTCTCAAGATCTCTCTTAGACAGCTTCCAAAATCTTGGAATTGTGCTTTCTTGAGTTATCTGCAGCATGTTGTAAAAGGCTCAGAATAATTATTATTCTAAGGAGTCTTCATAAAATCAAAATCTTTTTTTTTTTTTTTTTCATTCCTGGACAATTCGTGTTCTGGGGTTCCATGTTTTTTATACTTTGATTTCTCGGAAACTTTTTTTGCTTTCTAAATCACAATCCTTACATGACTATTTCTGTAATCCATCTTCACTCCGTGGTCTTCTCAGTTCTTTTCCCCTCAGCAATAAGAATGTGTTAGGAAGCTACCTGCATGCTGTGGGGCCTGTGCAGGGGTGACCAGTCCTTGCCACAGCTGGAAGGAAGAAAGTAGAAAAAAAGTAATACCAAAAGTATTCACCAAACTTGTTTAAAAGTACAACTAATTAGTAAGATAGTAAGACTAGCTTCTGTGGGTTCCTTAAGAAGTAAAGCTGGGTGATTAGATGAGTACATGGTGAGGTGGATCGAGGGCTGGCTGGATGGCCGAGCTCAGAGGGTGCTGATAAATGGGGACGAGTCCAGTTGGAGGCCTGTGGCCAGTGCTCAGGGGTCAGTACTGGGCCCGGTGCTGTTCAGCCTGTTCATCAATGACCTGGACGAGGGCACCCTGAGCAAGTTTGTGGACGATCCCAAGCTGGGTGGAGTGGCCGACACTCCAGAGGGCTGCACTGCCATCCAGAGGGACCTGGACAGGCTGGAGAGTTGGGCAGAGAGGTTCAACAAGGACAAGTGCAGGGTCCTGCCCCTGAGCAGGAATAACCCCAGGCCCCAGGACAGATTAGGGGCTGACCTGCTGGAGAGCAGCTCCACAAAGAGGGACCTGGGAGTCCTGGTGGACACCAAGTTACCCATGGGGCAGCA
>JAUBOD010000151.1:1340388-1360862 GCA_032353885.1 Nothura maculosa
TAGAAAAATGTTGCTTTTTTTTTTTCACATCCAGGTGCCTCAAAGCAGAATGCAACTAAGTGCTGAAAATGGGGAGTTGTCTTAAAAACTTCTTGGGTTTCTGTGTGAAGTAGCTGTTGTATTTGGACTTGCACAAATGTCTTCCCAAGAAAGGAAATTAAGACAAAAGAGCGGATCCTCACAGAGCTTTAGTCTTTTTGAACTTGTTTTCACTGTACAGTCATATATTTGCTAAGTTTCATTTGCAAATGCTACTTTTTGGCGGGGAGAGGAGTGAATTATTGAAAACATTATTTCCATGTATTTTTTTTGAACTTTTCTTCCATAAATTTCCTGGCCTTGCCATGAGACTGTATAAATAAATTTTTATCTTTATTAATACTTCAAGGCAAGGAGTTCCAGGTTTTTTTCCATATAAATGATTTCCTTTTTGCCTGCCTTCAATATGTAGCTTGATAGTTTCACAAGATAACCCACATTTCTTGCACTGGAAGGGCCAATGGTTGATGCCTTCTGTAAAGATGTTTCTTTTCTTAGATAGGATTAATTGCAGATCTTAATTTATACCTGCAAGTGGCATATGATTGTGTGATTTCAAATAACTCCAATAAAAATCTTAGCATTTCTCTCAAGTCCTTGCTGCCATTAGACACAACTGAGAAGTTTAGTGATGACCTCCTATTTCTCTTCTAGAGACATGGAACAGTGAATTCTGTAAATGAAGAGAAGCAAGGTGATGTTCTAGAAAAAAGACTGGCCTGAATTACAGGAAACTTAAATCCTTTTCATGCTTCTGTTGAATGATCCTAGGCCAACTACATCTTGCCTTAGATTCTCCAACCAGTAATGACAGGTTGATGCCTTTGTATGGTACCTTGAAATTTATGGAGGAAGAAGCAGGTAGTATTGCTATAGGAATTCACAAACCTGGATCTTTAATGACAGGTTGGGACTGAGAATATGAACTGTTAATGGAATCCAATCAAACCAAAACTGAATGAAATCACACCAAGATGTGAAGCAGAAGTGGTTACTGGTACTGTGAGAGAAGTCTTGGTGGGTATTAGAGGGTAGAGAGATCTCTGGAAAGCTCACCAAAACACCTTCCCCGAACAAAACGAGTGCCTGCAGATTGCTGATAGTTCAGAGAGAACAAAAACTCCTGGTACTACTGGAAATACTTTATTGTACAGTATGAAATCTCTTAAATACAATTAAATACATTGTACAGAATGAACCCTACTTAAAAAAACACAGCTTTTCACAGGGTTATTACTTTACCTGCAGTTTGCCTTCATTTTCTTATTTTTTTTTTATTTCTCAGCATATGAGTTTATCATTTATTTAGCAAATGTAAAGCTGAGATCTAAAAAGAAGCCAAAAGAAGTATGTCTTAATGAAATTCACAGTTCCTCTGTAAACCCCTTCTCTACTGTTCTCACCGGTACAAACAGGAATTACTTGGCCATTTTCTGTACTTACTGAAATGTACAGACCTATATTGGCCATAACAAAACATCCTGTCTCTTCAAAGCTTGCACTGATGTTCGCTGTTTATGCATAAAAAGGAAAATCATTTTTAACTTTGCATTGATTTGCACTATTTTATGTCTTGAGCAATCAAATGCCACACTCATTCCTTTCTGAACAGGAATGTAATTAATTCCACTTGTTCAACAATTAATTGGTTCACAGTTTCTACTTATGTATTGAACATAACTATTGATAGTTCCTTATGCAAAGAGGAAAGAACTCAGGAAACAACACACGTCTTTCAGTCACAGTTGGCAAACACACGTCTCTGCACATCACGCAGTGTGCTTCATGAGGGAGCTGTACTCTTCTAACAGTCTCTTCTTCTCAGTTAATTTTTCCTGTATGGCATCCATTAAATACGATGCAAAAGGAAACTGAAAAATAAACAGTAAGAGAAATGATCATTGAACTTTATTTTCTTCCGGTGAGAAATATTTATTAAGCATCTTTAAGCCATTAGATTTCATTTTTTTCTGGCATCTACCACACATGCACATATCTTATCTGCTGGCTTAGTGTCGGAAACTTTGCTCACTATCATAAAAATGATAAAAGAACTGAGTAAAATGAAGAAAAAGGAAGATACACGCCTTATTGAACAATTTTTACTGCCCAAGTTAATGATGTAAACTGCAGTACCAGTATCTGTGTCATTTATTTCCACCGAGCTGATGAAGGGGAGGCTGCAGCCCTCTCGGTGCCACGCAGAGATGTCAGTGCGTGCGCACACGGGCCGCCCTCAGCAGCCACCGGGGCAGCCCTCTGTGCTGTGAGCACACGTGCAGCCACGAACCATGCCCCAGGCCGGCAGCTTTTACCAGAAAAAGGGAGAATTTTATCGGAACAAGGCCACCAGGAATAAAACAGGTAAAATCCCTCAAATAGTGCAGCAGGAGAATCACAAGTTTTCTCTGCTTTTCCCAGCCAGGGTAAGTTCAAGGCAGTGTTTTTGCGCCTATACCTGGTTATATTTTTTAAGTAAGTCCTGTTTTCCACCCTAAAGAAAAATTTGTGTGATTCCTGAACTGGACAAATTATTACTCGCTTTCTATAAGCACAGAACAAGAAGTTTAAGAACAGATTAAAAAAGGATGCAAGAGTAAACCAAGTACAAATACCAGCATATTGCTGTAACTGATATACAGATGGAAATCTATATATGGATATTTATAATTATTTACAAACAAAGGAAAAAATCTCAAATGATAGCTAGAAAACTCCTTCTAATACTGAGCATCTATCATAAATTTACTGTAATGAGGCATAAGACAATGCTTCTGCTCAACACCACTTTGCAGTTATGGAAAAGGGCTGGTAATATGCATCACTACAGTTTTTTGCAGGAAAGGGATTTTGGCAGGGCTGGCATTTTCCCATCCAGCCATATATCCACCTGTCAGATACACTTCTCTCTATGGTAAAAATATTCTGAACAACTCAGCTGCACCTGTCAGCCTCTGCTCAATGCTACTGCGCTTTGAGGGAATAGAGGTATCCAGCTCATTGAGTGCAAATCCATCCACGGTAAGATAAGAGATAATCTTATCTGAAATCCTGTGACACTCAGGTGCTGCTGTGCTGTAAAAACACTGACCCTGGCACCCTGTTCACTCTAATTGTACTCCCTCATTGCCCCCATCCACTTTTTATAAGAACACTACATCACGATTTCAAAATCTCTAATTCTTCTTCCCTAGCTTGACTACATTCATTTTTGATACATTTTACCTCCTTAATGTTCTGCTGGAGACGAATGTTTCTTATTGATGTCTCTGTTTCATATCATTCTGGCTATATTTTACTTGCTGTTCACTACTCTCTGTGGCTCACATGTCATAGCAAAGCGATCTTTAAAGAAGTCTTTCCATTTAAATCATTCATTTAAATCAAGAGCATTGGGGAAGTCGAACGTTATGTCATTATTTCACATTTTATGGTTTCAGAGAAAGTGCTGTATGTTTTTATCTGGTTTCCTTTGCGTGCAGACACACAGAAATGGATGATCTCTGCAGTCTTCATCTTTAACAGAAGCCTGTCAGATTTACTTTTAATGACGGCTCTGTAAGTGTCCGGGGAAGATTCCCTCTGCATTCCTGCTCAGGACTCCGTGAGGGCTGAAGAGCCTCTCCTCCGATGTATCCATCCCAGGTTCCAAGCCTGCCATAAGCCTGGGAAGGCTCCACGGCCTCAGCAAGGGCCGAGCACAACCTCACAGGAGCCAAAGATGGTTTATACCACTGATAACTACCTATTTTAGTAAAGAACAGTGTTTCCTTAAAGGGCCTTCCACTGATCTGGGCCACAATCACTTCATCTCAACACTAAGCATTAGCAAGCCCGTTAGGGTAGGTTTCACAAGCAGTTCTATTGAATTGCTTTGTGTAAATTCAGGTAACAAACCAAAACAAATCTGGATTTGAAGACTTTTATATACTTGTTCATTTCTTTTGCTTTTCCCATAATTACAGATTTCTTCTTTGGCACTGAAAGACTAAGACCAGAATACTGGAATATTTCTTACATGTGATCAATAAAGAGAGGTATCTTGGTGCAAGGATAACTGGAAGGTAATAGTAGATAGTATGTAGATTACTTTTACATTTCCCATAGATTTATTATGACCCCGCTTATGTATCTTTTAGAGATCCGTAAATATTAAATTGATGATATTCATCAACCTTACCAACCTTCACTCAGCACATGTGCATAAAAACATAGTTTCTGATTTCAATTGTAAAGACTCATAATGAATGCAAGGAAATGTTGCTGTTATGAGACATGACACCCCATTCATGCGGTGCTAGACACTCAGACTCAGCTCTATAGACTCATTTAATGAGTTTGATATATATTAACATAAAAATAAAGTTATTTAGCTCCTAGAATACACAAATTAGTGGTTACACCTAATCTAAATTGCTCCATAGAGATAAGCAGTATAACACTTTTCGCATGACAAAACTATGCAAACAAACCTCAGAACAGCCTCAAATGAAATTAGCTGAACCACACAGAATATCTGAAATAAAACTAAGGAAATTCTCATTTAAATGATCAAAAGCTCACAATTTCACTGCAGATTAAAATCAAGGCTTTAAAAAATACACAGAGCTTCTTTACTTTGTTATTATTCTTTGTCCATTCTACTGTGTGATGGCTGTAAATACATGTATCTGTACATAAATATAAATGTGCTTTTGTGTGCAGGAGTGTGCATATTCCTATCCTGAGCAGTCAAATCAATTTCTCCTTTTCCTTGGTCTCGGACAAACGCTGCAATGTGTTTCCATTTCTGTGCATCTTGTAAAGCAGATTTATACCACCATGCATCGTCAAGGTGCAAGATGGAGCTTTTATCTTTGCAATGACAACACTGTTACTATCTGACGTTTGTTATCAGTGCTAATTGTATCCAGGGTCACTGATGCTGCTTTTGAAGAGACCGTAAACCAGACCTGGAAGCACCTGGTGATGGTGACAGTGGTGAGGGTGCACATACATGTGAAGGAGACCCACAATGAACAGAGACTTGTTCAAAGGAAAGGGGTTGTAAAAAGGAGGTTGAGGGGAGACTGACTTGAGCAAAGCAGGTGAGTCCTAACCTGGGAAATCTGAAAGAAAGCAATCCTGGCTGTTAATGTACATTCCCAGATGAGACCAGAGGAAATCTAAATGTAGGAGCCAGTGTAAATCCTAGAAGGGGGTTGTTGAAAATAATTTCTGATGGAGGCTGAATATACTATTCCTAACTCGTGTTTTAGAGATACATACATACTGACTGGAGCCTGGAGAAGAGGGGAGGGAATTTTCCTGTATGTTTTCACCACTGGAATATGATTTGTATATTAATAACGGGGCCAGGAAAGGAAAGGCTTTATTAGGCAGCTTTGTTTTTGTGAGATGTGATATCCCTAGGAGTACATGAGGAGCAGGGGAAGACAAGTGCTGCTGTATATCTGAGAAGCGGAAAGCTAAATCAATGCTGTCACTTGGTATAATGCTTGGAAGAGTTAGGCAGATGATTTGTATTTTATTAAAAAGTAGTTCTCAGTGACTGAAGGCAGAAATCTGGATGGGGGCCATCACACTGTACTCATATACAGAATTATCAACTGGTTGTTGAGAGGCAGCCTTCCCTAGGTGGTCACACGAAGGAGGGCCTTGGCTTCCACTGACTGATCATTTCACGTTTCCAATGACTCTAAAAGCAGAGTGTTGCTATATTGAGCCTGATTTAAGCAACAAGATGTATAGAACCAGAGGATGTGCAGGAGGGAGCAGGCGGAGGCTTCATTCCTGGTCTTGTGGTTTGCAGACACATACATTTGGTGGTAAACTTCCTTGTGCCCTCCTTACCCAGATACCATGAAATCCTAAGAACCTGATGGCCCAAGATGTGCTACATCTGCCAGCTTCCCTCTCCCATGCCCAATCACCAGTGTATAACCTCTCTGCTGTGGGGGGCACCAGATACCTCTATACAGGGACATATGGCAGATACCCACAAGCTCTGCTGTGAAGTATCTCCACGTACAGATTCGTTATAGGCTAGAAAACCTCTTACCTTTCATCCTAATGTAAGTTATTGACATGTTTCATATTTATCCCGTAGTGACATTGCTTTTGTCTTTGGGAGTTGGAGCACGAGCACAAAAGGCCACTGGAAAAAAACTCTCACTGGCCAGGTAGGACAAGACAGCAAGTCATTTTTGCCAGCTCTGCAGAACTCAGAACATGGCTGAACTTTGGGACAAAATGATTTGTATTTAATAGTCACATCCTGAAGCAGAGATATCCTTATCTGACTGTAAGTTTCTCAGCACTTGCAAAGACTTTATCACATGCGTTGGTAGAATAAGGATGCATTTTCTGCCCGAGTCTGCCAAGTCTCATGAATGCAGAAGTATCCATCATTGAAATACTCATATTTTTGGAAATTGGACAGAATTTAGAATCTTTCATGTCATCAAAGTATGTAAAACTATGTGTGCTATAGCTTATGATCACACGCTAGAGGAATCTATAAAATGACAGTAAAAAGCAACCAGTGCTTCCCTCAAGCCCCCCCCTCAAATTCTAACTCAGTAGTAAAGTGGCGTATGTCAGTAATAAAAATAAAATGTCTATGACATTTTAAATGTTATCATACTGTCACAGTGGAATAAAATTAGCTTGAAGAATGATCTAAAGGGATATGATGCAGTTCATTATGTATAACAGCAACAGCAGCGGTTTCCCAGTGTTCATAAAGGTTTCTCCATTAAATTTACCTCCAGTCAATAATTAGGAGTCCACAAATAAACCTAGGCAATTAAATCAATACTGCTAGGCAATTATGTTCCAAAGTCCTGGCTCAATGGCACAAAAAGACACTATATCAAACTGTAATATTAAGTGATCTGATGCAATTTTCAACTGAATAATTTCTCAGAATAATGGAAAAGAGGAAGTCTGCATCCTCATTCAAGGTGCCAATGGTTGCACAGTTTGCCAATATGGGTCACTGAGTCTGTTTTCAGCAAAATGTAATAAAAAACTTGCATTTCACAATAAGCTTTAGCTTTACAATCATATTACAAATTACTTATCTCCAACCAACCTTTTAAAGGACACAGAAATATTACATGAGCTGCTTCCAAATAGAGACCTGGACATAGCAGGAAATTCCATCCAGATAATTTAGCATGGACAGAAGTGGAAAGCAGAGCTGGATGCTCCTTAGAAGAACCAATGCCCATTTGTGATTTTAAGGATGGATGGCTTCTCAAGAACTAAACCCACATCTCTCTCTCCATATAAGATGAAGAGGATCGATAATATTCTGCTTAGGATATTTTAATGATCTGCCAAACAACAAGAAAGGAAGGAGAGTTCTCATTCTGTAAGTGTGATTCTTTCTTTGGAGTCTGTGATATGTACTGAATCTCTCAATTACCTCTCTACTGAGGTTTTAAAATTTCTTAAAATGGAGGAAATTTAGTGAATAGAACTGCTTGTTTTTACTGGTGTGTTGCATGTAGCACTAAGAGATATTTAAATTACAGTGACAGGATTTCTGAGAAAGCCAATAAAAGCAAACTAAATTTTCCATCTCCTTCACTGTAGCAATTAAGCAGTCTTAATGGCAATTAGTTTTGATAACGAGAAAGGAAAAACTGTCATTACTTTAAAATCTGATCACAGGACACCATCTAGACAGAAGACCTATTAATGATAAAATATTTCAATCCGAAAGTGATTGTTCCCTTGAAATGGTTTTCAAAATATTTTCAATCATTCACATTCTTAATAGAACGAACTACATAGCTAATGCATCCATGCTACTGAATATGCATTAGAAATATTTGATTTATGAAATCAAATTTTATCTCATTTCAGACAGCAGCTACATATCATCTGAATAAAGGAGACAAGTAGAATATAAAGGAAAAGTTTCAAGAGTCAGTGTGTGTTGTCAGTGATGTCCAAACAAAAGCTGACTATGGCTAGAAAAGCAGGGCTCTCACCTGCCAATAAACTGCCCTTGATCACTTACAAGAGGGGAGCATCCCAACAGACCATGTGTGTATTAAAAAAAAGACTTGAAAGAGAAGAAAAAGTATCACACAGGTCACAGCGGCAGTCTGAATGGACCCCTCAGGGATTTCTGCTAGTCTCAGCCTTGTCATCCTCTATGCAGCTTTCCTCTCTGCCCAGAAAATGTCGATAGGAAAATGTTTGAGGGGCCTCTGGTGGAAATTTTTTCATTCTTTCTGCATTGACAGGATGCCAAATCAATATTTACTTCCCACTAACAAGCTGCTCGAGGTCTCAGTAGAAAATATTGTAGAGAATGCGGGAAGACACGATAATAAACAGCTGTCTGGCTATGAGGAAAACATGAATTGACTGGAAACAGGTCCACAGAAAAAGGTCACTGAAACCCATGAACTCCTCAGGTGTCCATATCAACTACTAACTTTAAAGGCACATAATAAAAAATCTCTTTTTCCTAAGAGGTATGAGAGAGTGGATTCTTTTCACTCTAGCAAGCATTACAGACTGTCTCAATAATTTAATTAACACATTTGCCAAGATCTATGCTGTTTTTTTTTTTTTCCGGATATTGCTTTCAACTGTTAATCTAGCTACCACAAATCTTAGGTTAACATCACTTCAGTCCTGTCTAGTGATTTTCAGCTGAAGAGAAAAAAAGAAATGCTACAAAACAAGGATCTTACGTTGCCTTATCAATGTATAGTTAGAACCATCAATGGCAATATAATTAGAAGGCAATGGATTAATTACAACTTAAAAAACACTTAGCTAGTCAGATTAGAAAGCTATAATTCATTAAGATAGAAATTTAGCACCTGTGCTTCAAGAAGCTTCTGTATGTAGCGCAGCCATTCTTTATCTTTCTCAGATTCCATTTTTGTCTTTGCTGTTTCCTAAAAATAGGAAAATATAAAAGACAATATTTTGACACCAGTAGGTCAGAAGTTAATGAACACCAAAGGACACATAACTACATGCCCATAAAATAAATAGGATGTGAAAGTAGGGAGTTTGCTTGGAAAATTAAACCATATCTACAGAATTAGTGAGCTCTGTTAAATTTATAAATCCATCCTCATTTGTGCATGTCCCTAGAAACTGCCATGGCCTGTGCTTTTCAGAAAAATATTGCTATATGTTTGAAGAATGCATCTATGTGCAAATTTAAGTTCAACTTAAAGGTTCCTGAGTCCTGATAAATGGAATAAGTATCTAAAATTTCAGTGCTGAAAATTCACCAACTGTATATTACACTTTTTTTCTATTCACAATTGAGTATATCTATGTTTTATACACATATTCATAACACTGATTACAAGAAGTTTCAGAATATAGAAAATATTTTAACAATAAGGTAAGAATGGAAAAATTCTGCAAAAGTCAATCATTTCAAATGGGTCCATAAGAGCTGTCAAAAAAGGCAGGCAGGGATGTGGTTCATATTCAAGAGTGTTTATGGATATATAAAAATACATATAATGCTTCTTCATTTAACAACAGTAATAAGTATCTGTTGTAATGTCTGCAATAGCTGAATTTATCAGTTAACACCAGAGTATTGTTCCTGCAAACTAATGGTCAGCTCCCAGATACTCTTATTAAACAAAACAGAATGGCTTTTATCTTGTACTATTCGATAATCAGGTTTAAATAAATCTGGATACAAAATCCTGTTATTGTATTTATTTAATGGGCAGTGATTCAATTAAACAATATGAAATATTTCATAGTAAAACACAAGATAGGACCGATAAAAAAAGGCTCCCCCAGAAGGCATCTCTCTGCCACAAATACCTTTGATACCACAGTTCAAGAGGTAAGCATAAACAGAATCAAGCTGACACAACAAAATAATTTAATGTTGTTTTCATTAATGTAAAAATCTATTTAAAATATATAATTACATCAAGTGATCTCATGAAAGAAAGGAACTTACCAAAAATTTTCAGATAACAGCTTTTTATCTACACGTTAAAATAAGTAATTTTATTTATGCACACCTGAAGGTTTGAGCCCTTATTAATTGCTAATCTTGCCTTTTTATTTAAACCCAACTGGTCTGTTCTCTTTGTTGTAGGTAACGTACAACCAGTTTCCAGTCTTTAGCAGGCAATTCTTTGCCCCCAAATTAGATATTTACTCTAGCTCCTGAACAGGCCCTTTCTTACTGAAGATAAAAACAACTTACCTCATCATCTTCTACTTCCAAGATCTCCTCTAGATCAGTTTTTGAAACATTAAGGATGGATGCTGCCAAGGACTGGGCTCTCTGAACACACTCTTGGGAAAGACTTTTGCATTTTTGCACGTCTCCATTTCTTTTGGCTTGTTTAATTTTTGTCCTCAGCTCTTGTACGCTGCGCTGTAACTCACTGGTTAGAGCCTGGAAGATGCAAACAGAAAGTACTTAATATAAAAAATTGTAAATTTCTTTAAGTGCACGAGTAAGCAAAAATATAAATATCATTATGTATAAGCTCCTTTAGGTAGGAACTGTCTTTATACATGTTACTGGCTGCATAGGACACATTTTATAATAACACATTAAACAGAGTATGAATTCATTCCAACTGAATTACATCTGTTGAAGCATAAAATATTGCCACACATTTGTGTATTTTTCCATATACTTTTAAAAACATATCAAATTCAAAATGCCATCACTCAGGAAACAAAAGAAGCTTCCACAGAATGAAGAACAAAGTCTTTCCTGATGCAGGCTGCCAAAAAAGTTATTGAAATAACCTCAAAAGTGGCAGTTCTTAATGTAACCAGAGAGAGATCCTTTGTAATTTTATTTGTGCCTCAATGTGTGAAGAAACACCATACAGCTCTTTGCCTAAAACTGGAAATTTTCATTCTGACCAAGGAAATCATTAATATTCCTGACTACAGATTCCATCTCATATACTTTTCTACAGACTATACCATCAGATACAATTACAGCACAGAGGTACATTATATTATTATTATTCTAGGTTTAAATAGAGACTGTTTTATTTATATGCTCCTAGGCCATACACAAGGCCTAGCCAAGGCAGGCAGTTTATTCATTGATCCGCTGATAGCAGATTAAATAAATGTAATTTAACAGATCCAAGTGCAGGCTGCTGAAGAAGAACAGGCACCAAAACTGAAGCACTAGAGCAATGCTTGGCTCTGAAGGGGACTGCAAGCCACGGGTACCACGAGAGGCCTTGATTTTATCTCCTACTTCTGCTGCTGAAGAACCTCGATTAGCTTTAAGGAATAATATCTTGATAGGAGGGCTGATTCTGCTTATGCTGCATTTATGGCACTACTTTTTATTATTATTACCGCAGCTGCTAGTTAGTAATAAATAGTAATAATAAAGGAATTTTTTTCCAGTGATCATTTCTATAAGATGGTTTACACTCCGAAGCCAGAAAGCCACAGCTTGAAGAAGCAAGTAAAACAGGCAAATAAAAAAACATGGTTAGGAGAAAACTTACTGGTGCAGGTTGCAAAGTACATCTGCTTTAACATCTTAAGTGATAAGAAAGGAGAACTGTTATTTGGGGCGGTAATAAAGGACTACTGGGATTTAAGAATGTTAAACAAACAAACAAACAAACAAAGGCTAAACACCAAACAAAAAACTGTACTGATAATGAAAGGGAGACAATAAACCCAAAGGTGAGACACCTCTATCCAAAAGCAGAATAGAAGAAACAGTAGGAAACATCCTGTAGAAAATACCTTGTTAACCTGGATGACCTGTAAGATTATAAAAGGCTGAATCCAAGCAAGTTTTTGTTCTCCAACACAACACAAATACTTAGTACTATCTTCCAAAGCTGCATCTAATTCTCCTATATCTAAAATAATATGTTTTCATTAAATTACACCAATAAACTGTGGTTAGTATAAACCATCAGTTGTATAACTGACGTAATTGTTTAATATTTATGCAAGTTTGTTTCAAAACACTTTTTAAATGCTGAGCTATTTAAAATGGCTGGTAGTGAGATAAGAAGTATTCAATGTTAGAAGTTCTTGAGTTTATTCAACTTGCAAGAGTCAAAGAAGAGCTGAAGCTGTAAACATAAACACCTTGCCTGAGTTTAAAATGAGAGAATAAAGTTTTCTTTTAATCATTACATGTAGGGCTCATTTTATTAAATGATTGCTTATCAACTGCTGAAAAATTCCTGAAAATTCTTTCACTGCACAATGACTTCACGTCTTGGAAGATGACTGCAGAATATCTTGTACAAAGACCTTTCTGTGTGTTAGCTGAGAGGAGAAAAGAGACTTGAAACATCATGGGCTGGCAGCTAAGAGAACCTGAACAAAGCCCACAGAAAGAAACAGACTAAGAGGACAGAGAATCCTGAATAGAAAAACATAACCAAAGTCATGACAGGAAATTAAAACCAATAACTTCTGACATGCTATTATGCACATTATATAGAATCACAATATATCACGAACATATTGAACTTAAATTTCGATTGCTCTTTCCTCCAGCAGTATTAGTACTCCAAAGCATAACCTAAAGCATAGACTTTTAGTGTATACGAAAAAGCAGGCTACTGTATTGACATTCAAGTCGAACATTCAAATTAGCTATTTGGAACAGGCCTGTTTCACATTCTTCAGTTATAATTCTTTTTTTGATAAAAAAAGTCTTTATTAGTGTTGGTAATACGAGCATTTGATATTCTCTTTGTTTTCTTTTGTGTGAAATCTATGGGATATTGTGTTGCTAGAGTCATTTTCCCAGCTTAGATGTTGCTGTCAAGATTTATTCCTATGGGACACACTTAGCTTTTACTAGCCAACAAGAATAAGACTCCCTGATTAATTTGTGAAAACTACAATGTATCAGTGCAATTTGTATTGGTTCAACTATAACAAAATAAGCTTAAAGGCATAAAAAAGTAAGCTTAAAGTATTCAGTTCTTCTTAGACAACAGTAATTGTTGCATTACCTGTAGATAAATTCGTTTATATAGTTATATCTACATTATGCCTCCTGGGTTGCCCACAGTTCTACAGTCTGTCTTATAAGCTCCGTTACTGAAATTTTGCTACTGAAAAGATTCACTCTTGAGATAATATTTTCAACCTTGACAATCAGCAAATGAAGACTTTTAAACAATATATCATTTTTTTGTAACTATAAAGATGAAAGGTTCTTTTGTTTTGTACTTTTGTACTTTTGTTTTCGCCTTTCGAAGGTTATACTTACACAAGCAACTACATCGACTGCGGTCATATACAAAGTCTGCAGATCCTATTAATGCACTATCAATACAGTTGGTGTTTTAACTTTCCTTGTATCTCAGATCGCTTCGACACTAGTTGATCTTGGACTTGATCAATTTTGATCAATGGTACCAAACGCCACTTGACCAAATGAAAATCCAAAGTTATTCTTATAACTACCACGTTAACATGAACATTCAAATGTTATTTTTCACAGTGGAATAAGGCTTAATTTGCTTAGGGCAAACCTGACTCCAGCTCGGTATAGTTCCAGTCTAGCACAAGCAGAGGTCTCACAGCTGAAGCCAAGGCCCACATTATTTTATGCAGGAATAATGCATAGAACCATTCTACTCTTACCCTCAGCTATAATAGTAAAAACTCGGGCACATCCCTTCCATGGCAACTACAGTAAAAAAGTAACAATGAAAGTTATTTTTGGCCTTAACTTCTTAAAACAGTCAAATTTCATACTCTAATCACAGAGGCCTTGTTTTTCTATCAAAGCTACTTATGCATATAATATGAACTGATTCCAAGACTCAGACAGCATCACATTTTATTTGTGTATACTGTTCAATCAGAAATATCCCTCGCAACCCTTAGTGTGTATTCGGAAACTCACAGGTCTTACAGTTTGAAATGGTGTGTAGGGATATCACACCAAAAACAAAAGGGGAAACGAAAAATTGTGGGTTAGTTTACTAAGAGAATAGGAGAAATGCAAAGATATAACAGTTGCCTGTGGAAAACAAGCCGAATGTGGCAGATCAAAGAACTTCTCTATGTACTACACTAATAACCACTGGTTCAAGGCTAGGGCAATCCTGACACTGTAAAAGGCAAGAACACCTTAAAAATCTCGGCACTAAGGAGACAAAACACAGCTTGGATGCATGAACTCACACAAGATGCTACCAGGCACTGCACCAGCAGCAGACACGAAATCAAGTTCCTCCAGTGCAAAGTACTGCTGTTGAAATAGGTCGAATACTAATGTTGAAACCAATTCCAGATGGTCCGGGAAAGGGCTGCACGTTGCAGCATTCCAACATGGGAACAGGCTGGTCAGAGCTCCGCTCATCCCATCCCCAGGGATCAGGGACCACCCCGTGGACTCCAGCACGTGCCCCAAAGAAGAGCGAAAATGTGTAGAGGACATAGAGACCATCCTCAAGACCATCCTCAGCCTCCCCCTGTGTTTAGCAACAAGCTGGAAGGCTATTTCTAGACGTTAAAAGCAGGACAAACATATTTCTGCAAATGTCAGGCAGGTCACATCCATAATGTGCAGTGCTCTCCAACCGGCACAATTTACCAAGCTCCAGCAAGGCATCTGTTTTTGCTGTAGTTCTAACATTTATGAACAAATATATTTGAAGCTATATAGTTCATCTTTCAGTTTTTTTGTACATATTTGGAGGAATTCAGGTGGACTTCTCATCTTGCTGGAAAAGAAAATAAAAGTAAGCATATTTTCAAGCTGTAGCATGTATTTAAACACAAGTAAAACAAAAAAGACACATTGTGGAATACCACAGTGACATTGCAGTGGCAATATTATCTAAAAACCAGCAGACTTTCATCAGTTTCAAAGGCTAATTTAATGAACAGCTGAAAGAAATGAATACATACAGAAGAGATATCAGACTGATGTATATAATTAAAAAAATGTTGATAAGTATGAGATTAATTTCACAGAGATCAGTGGAAGATAGAAGCAATATTCCACCTGAAGACCTGTAAGAATTGCATTTTAAATAAAGACTGAGTAATTGCCATATACACATTCAAAATTATGTTATATTGCAGTTGCATGTACAATGTTTTCCACATTCATTACTAGAAGCAAATCCAAACAAACAGGACCATAAATAAAATCGTTGCTGACAAGCTCTGAAACATTTATTTGTTTAAGATATTTGCTGCAAAACCTGCCTTCAGTTCACAGCGCAGCATCCCAGCACAGTCCGGCTTTCTTCATGGCTCTGAGTTATGAATGATGGACTGAGAACTTGAGAAGGCAAATTCAGTTATACTCCAAACCCAATTATGGTAATAATATCTGGAAAATGAAAGGGCAGTATTGCTTTTCAACTACTACAGCTAAATCCACCACAGCTTTCCTGACAAAGCTCTCACCACAAACTGAAAGGACCTAGCATATCAGTATTTGCACACTAGACTTACTTTCCTGTCCTTGAAAAGTGTATACTCTAAAATCATTTAAAATGCAACTAGTAAGAATATTAAAGATAAAAATGAGAAAATGTAGTATATGATACTTGATAATCTGATTCTGCACTCAGATTAGATTAGAACTAGTATAACTACACTAGTTTAAAATGTTTTCCTGCTACTTTGTATGAAGACAACATGACATAGAAAGTCTCTTTTGGCTAGCAACTTTAAATACTGCATTTTCCCCCACTTCTACAAAATATTTCTCCCTGTCATACCTTATGTTCACTCTCTGAATGCTACTCTTCATCGATTCAAGTAAAATTGAAAACAAAAGATTTCTTTAAAATCATTCATTTTCAAATACAAAATTGAATATATTTTTTCACTATAATTTATTCACTAGGCTGTGGCGTGGAAAACCATAGGACAGAAGTTTAAAAATATTTTGGCATATCTTCAACAAGAAATTCACTATACTGTGCAGAGTTCCTAAAATATAGTTCAGTTTATTTATACACTTAATAGGAAAACATAACCAATTTTTAATTTCAGATTTTTTATAGAGAGAAACACATTTAAAGATGTAGGAAACAGCCTATTCTGGTCAATTACTACTTAATGTAAATAAATATATAATACTTAAATTGGAGTATACTCATGTATTTTTAAGTTTCCTTTGAGATCTAAAATTAACTTTTTTGCATCATTTGTAAACTTTTTTTTCTTTTCTATTCTACCTTCTAATTATAACTTTCATTTATGCATAAAATATTGTGTTGAAACTCTCTCTCCTTTCACAGCCTTCTTAATCATACAGCTTTAGGTAGTCTCTTGTATCAAACAGGCACCTCTCTCATAGAATATATGTGAGATATTTACTGAGAGAAATACTTGGTCACAGATATCATTACAGCTTTACAGCTATCTAATCTTTCCTGTACATTAACCTTTAAGAAGGTCAAAAGCTTAAGCTGTATGACGACTTTTTTCCAGACTGATTTTTTATTAAATCAGCAAATATAATAATTTCATAATTTCTATTGTACTGTTGCCAAATTTTAACACAATTGCAATGTTTTGTGGTCTCTAAAGGGGAAAAAATAGTTTTCTCTACAGTACAGAATGAGTTGAAATATGTATAATCTGTATGCAATGACAGGCGGAATATTTCTGTCAAAATATATTGGTTTCTAAGATTATATTTATGTGAAATGGGCAATAAGGATAATTTAAGTGCTATTTACTCTAGCATTTAAGTCTCACCTCATTTACATGATTTTTTTTCCTGCTGTAAATTCTTTGGTTTCAATGGAATTACATCTGATTTACACAGGTGTCAGCAAAACTAGCATCATTTCTGTTAAACATCATACATTACAGTTATTTATTTATATAGAAAAACAGGCCCTGACTGAGATTAGAGCTTCAGACATATGAAGAGATTACCTGGATCTCGGAGAACATTATCTGCATGGTTTGGGCAGAAAAAGTCAGCCCAGCTGTACCAGACAAGGTAAACTAACAATATTCAGGGCAGACAAAGAAACACAGAGAGAAAGCAACACTCTCAAAGCAACAGAGCAGGTTAGTGACAAAGATTTCCTGATGCTCCTGATCCAATGATTTTCCCAGTGCTTGAGCTTTAGTTTGTCATTTGACAGGAACACTCAAAACACAGAAAATCTAAAACAAATGCCCTAAGACTACTGTACATCTGAAAAATACCATATATTTCAAACCTTGTATTTAAGAGGACAGTTCCAGTAATTCTTACCCTTATTCAAAAAAAAAAAAAAAATCTGGCCTCTAATTAACTATATTTTCCTCAAAATATTGCTTTTTTTTTGACTCTCATGATTCCCTTCTCCTACAACCTTTCCCACCTGTCCATAGATATTTGTGCATGTCCTTTGGGGTGGAATCTCTCTGCTCCAACACAGCACAAGTACTGCAGGGATTTCACAAGGTCTTCTGGAGCTTTTCACTCTCTCTGCCTCAGCATTCTCTCTTAGTAATTTTACCAATGCACACTGAATAACTATTTCTCCATGAACTTCCAAATAAATCACTACTGGAGATCTTTCTCCTGCTTTTCAAGTTTTGCTGTTTTTCCTAACATTTCCCCAGGATTTCTTCACTATCAGTAGGGCTCAGAGATTTCATTATATACTTTGCACTCATTCCTCTATTCCCCAAGTCTTCCTGTTACTCTCTTTTTCCAGTGGCCATTTATTAGTTCTTTCTTTTAGACTCTAAATTGGCCAATATCTTTAAGCCAGACTTTCTTCTAAGTCTCCAGATTATGCACAGAGCTCAATATTGTCTTTAAAAAGCAGCCTCTGCAAGCCATTTAAAGGCATAAAGACAGAGCTCTATCTTTCCAAGGACTGCGCTGCAGTCGCCTCCATGTAGCTCCCAGCTGAGCCTGTGGCAGTCTGATTCTCTGAAAAACTTGTAAGAATTTTAATCCTGTCCTGAGGCAGAACAGGAAGCTACTTGCAGTTCTGGGAGATGAGTTCGCTAGATGTTTGCAGAGCGTCTCTCCTTACAGGGTCTCCTTAAGCGTTATAAGGTAGGGCTCTCCGTATATGGTCTATAAGGATGGTTCCTAGGCACTATGACAAAAATTAAACTAGCACTAATGTTGACAAAATTACCCGTGTGAGTCAGACTGACACCAAAACTTTGCAAGAGACCTGTATGTGCAGTTACAAAAACTTAACACATCTTGCAGTTTGGTTACACAAGCTGAATCATTAATTATCTAAATTGTTAATACAGACAGGACTACAAAATAATAAACAATGTTCAAAGGTTTTTAGCTGTATCTCTATGATCTGTGCCTACTAAGTCATAAAACCAAGTGAAATGGCATTGTAAATCTAAAAAATAAAGAAAAAGAGGCACAAGTAAAATCTCCAAAAGCTTTTTATTTATTCTTCATTTATAGTAATCAAAATTCTATCCATTAAGACATCTACATTATATGCAGTTCCCGACATACTGCATGCATCACTAACCATATGCTTTCTGTAAACTGTAAGAGTTCAGCCATTCACTTCATTCATTAAAATTCACAGGGCCTATTATTCTGTTTGCAGTCTAATAGATATTCACTGTCACTATTCAAGCCTCTGATTCAATTTGCCTAAGTCCCAGCTGCAAAGTAATCCTGATGGAGATCAGCTTAATTTATCACCAATTTCTTCTCAAAAGCAGGGATGGTTGGTATTTCTTAATAAAAGCTGTGGTTCTCTTTTTTCCTAATGTTGCATGCATATTGAAAACAACAGACAGTGTCTGTTCTTGGTGTTTTTTTTTGGTTTTTTTTTGGTATTGAGATTTCTCAGTTGCAACGAGTTTTGTTGTGCACACAGGACACCCCCTTTTGAAGGTGCAGTCTGCAGGCAAAAATACTGATTCTCAAACCAGATCACTTTCTTATAACCAAATATTTTGCTGATTCTGACTGAAAATAGATCCTGAACAGAGGCAAGCTCATCATCTACGTCATGAAATACAAAATAATCATTTTGGATATTATTTTCAAGGTAATGTGATGACAATCTGGACTATAATAAATGAAATACATGCATGTTCTGGCATCTAAATATTCCCACTGGGGAACATTTCCTGACAAGTCCAAGTCATGTGAAATTTGCAAATTTGCACTTTCAAAGCAAAGCTGACAGTGCTGACTTACCTAAGTAAGTGATACACTACCTGCTCTTTGCAAGATGTCCCTGTAACTTTATGAAGACATCCACATTCAAAAAAACAACACTACGGAATGGGTCTGGTTCCTATACAATTCTGTAAACCTTTAAAAGTAAATCAGTTTTCATCTGCAAAGCAAATTCTAGTTTTATTCCATCTGGAAAAAAACAGTTCTGTACAGAGCTCTACTTCACCTTTAAATGCAGAAACATAGGTACCCATATAAAAATTATATTCTACATATCCTGGGCCCAAAATTGCTCTGATGAATATTGCTGCTAAGGAAAGTGATTTCTTCGGGTTTCAGAACAGAATGTATTTTCAAACAGTAGTGTTACTGAGAAAGGCAACTCCAACATCCCAAACATGCAAATATTAACATATGTCGCAGCTCTGCTCCCTCCATGGTGTTCTGGGTTTTTGAAATGCTGAAGAAAACCAGTGCAAGACTTCTGAGCTAACTCACAATACATGAACACACAACAGTGTGTGGATCGCAGGGGAGTCACTGGGGAAGAAATGATCCACAAGGGTCATTCAGAGGAGGAATGTTTTTAACAGCAGTGTTAACTTACCTTAAACTGCATATTAAACTATGGCCCAAGACAACAGTGTGAGAAAGTATGCCGTGGCAAAATTGATGCCAGGATTCACGGGAAACTGTAGAGAGGCAAAAGGTACTCATAAATATTGGGAAATCAGGTAAGTCACAAATGACTTGCAGAATATCAGTAGAGGTGTAATTTGGCCTCTCAGATATGTGTGTGTACCTAGCTGTAAGTCAACCAAGAAACCAAGGGCAAAATGCACCCGGATTAACAAAAATGAGGGCTGATGCCTTTAGAGAGTAAGTGCTATAACCCCAAGTAGATCCACTAAGTTTGCCAAGTAAACTGACACGGGTCTTGATTTTGGCAGTCAGTTTTGTCAGATGGTTATATTGGAGGCCTACCAAGAGCAATGCCAGAGACCAGATGTGAACTGTGTTTCAGTGGGTATCCTCCGCGGAGGGCACAAAGCTCTCAAATCACAGAGGCATTATGGAAGTGAGAAAGCTCTGAGCTGTCTTTGAGGCGTTCAGACACCGCTGTTTATTACAGAGGTAGCTGAGTATAAGTTGCCTTATCAGAATTTTGAAGCTTCTTTCTCAAGGTCAGAAAAGGTCTGAGATTGTAGGCTCAGCAGATGCCATCACTGCACGTTAGTTTATGAAAAAGAGTTTTGTTGGAGTCGAATAGTCCACATTACTGGGCCTTGAGGTTTCAGTA
>JAUBOD010000151.1:1360962-1376418 GCA_032353885.1 Nothura maculosa
GGCAGTTTTCTGCATGCATTGTCACAAGCACTGAAAAATACCAACTCTTTTTGCTCAGTAATTGGTGTGCTGCACATAGGCGGCAGGATCCATCTGAGGATCAGATAGGATAACACATGTTATAGAAAATATTGAACAACGGTGCACACTGTAGAAACAGGTTGGCTTGTACACAGAGGAATTATGGCGTGTAGATGCAAGCAAGATGGGATAAAAACATATAACTTTATAAAAGGCATCTAGAATCTCAGATCTTGCTCCTTCACACACTTAGTTTATGTTCTTCTGGAATAAAAACATAAATTTTGCTGAGCCTATTTGACATCATTATACATGACAATGTGTTGTATTTGACACACATTCATTAGCCATACCCTTACCATCTAGCAGTCTTTCATAAATACTATTCACAAATTTTGCCAGGATTTAATATCTACTTCTGTGGAAATGTTTAATAATGAAATTTAATACTGATCTTTGCACAAGTCTACAAATACATAATTTCAAAGAATCAGTTTTCAGATCAACCACTTAGGAAATTTTTAATCCACTTAACATGTGTTTATTGATATTCTGTAGCCTACATATTTTTTATCAGACTGTCTCAGAGAGCTAGGTCAGACAGCCTTAAAATCTGTGTTTTACAATGAATAGTAATGAAGAGTAATCTTTATCAAATAACTGAAAAATTCTTCAGAGAAAAAAATCATGTACCAGAATCTGCTTATTTAACAGAACTTTGTTTTGATAAAAGTCATGTAAGCAATATAATTAACCCTATATTTCAATTCTTTAATAATTGAAATTCACATCAGATTTCCTTTATTTTATTGAGAAATGGGGTCACACTAACTGACCTGTAAGTTCCTAGCCTGGCTGCCCTTTCTGAATACCAAGACAATATTAACTTTCTTTCAGACTATTTAAATACCCATTAGAGTATTGAAAATATATACATACTTACTTGAATACTTACTGAAAACAAGTACTGGCAAGACAGAAATCCCCATAGACATCCCCAGGCCATAACAGTGAAAGTAGTACAAAAGTCTCAATGTAAAATACTTCTCCATAGTAGCAATTGCTTGAAATCTTCCATCTCACTAATAGATTGGGAAACGTCATCACTATGGAACAACTTTGGTCTCTTTTCTTCCAGATACTGACAGAAATACTCATACAATATTTCTGCCTTTTCTATAACAGTCAAAGAGATTTTTAAATCCTCCCCCTTTTCCGCTATCCTTGGCTTTGCTATCCACAGATTTCATCCTGTTATCTTTAGCCTCTCCTCTATCCTCTATAGCCTAATGCTGCTCATATTTACAGGTTATTGCCTATTATCCATTTTCCACTCAAAGTTATTCCTTTTTATTTCTAAATACCATCTTCAATTTCCCATCAAAAACTGAAACAGACATTTATAAAGAACTATCCTCTAATCATGGAACTATGCTCTTTTGTTACCTAATGAATTCCTGGAGTTGCCCATTTTCTATTCTTATTTTCTCCTAGTCATTCTTCCTCAGAAGAGCTTCATAAAAATAATCTGAGCTGAATCACCAATGGCACATGCCACTAACTCGAGGTGCCTTCCTTGCTCCCACTGAATGTAGTTTAGGGCTGGACACTTGAATAATGCATCATGAAATGAAATTAGGTCCTAAATGACTTGCAGCATACTTGGACGCAGTAACCTTTTGTTGTTACTTGTATCTTCCTCAGTTCCTAGAAAGTACTGCTAGATTTTAGAAATTAGTTATCTGCACACATGACTCAAATCCGGCTCCCCATTATCACCTAATGTTTTACTGTACTTATAAATACATATCTAATTAGAAATTTGTCATATTCTCTACTTTGATCTAGTGGTATACAGGAGATTTCCACCTGCAACTCGTCCTCCAGGTTTTGTAGGTAGCATATTGATCCCAAAGCATTCAAGATCCTGTGGTTCTCAGTTATCAATAATTCTAAATGCAAGTAATGGTGCTTTTAATGTGGAATGCCACCTCTCCTCTTCTACTCCCACCTCAACGTACACTCACCTCTTTCACACTTTATCTAGCACCAAAGTCTTCCCTGAATGGAAAATTATATAAAATAGGAAAAATATATAGGAAATATTTACAGTATAATTATTTGATATCATCTCACCATGTTTCTAAATAGCTGCTATATAAAGAAACCCAACTCTTAATATTTTCCTTATGTACCTGGTTAAATAAATCCAACCTGCTTGTGTTATCTTACCTTATACTTGTGCTTTTTATAAAACCTTAATATTTGACATCCTCCTGGTCATTTGACCACAAATTAAATGGGTCCCATGTGGACCATTCCAGTTAGATAGTTTCCTTAATCATTAGAATGAGGTTTTGTTACAACACTGCAATCTTTAGTTTTACTTTAACTGCCAATCTAACAGCTAACATTAGTATTTCCTGCTTTTTTCTTTTCGCTTGTAGAGGTTAAATGGAATTATGTCTTTCAGTTTACAACATAGACACCTCAAGTCAGCTATAGTCCTTGCTCTGATTGCGATACCATGTTACTGGTCCTGCTTTGTTTTGTGATCACTGATGATGACATGTCAGACACTCACAGTGCCATTCAGATTTGCTAATACACTTTGTAATCTCTCTCTGCAGGAAGACAACACCCTGTGGCCTAGCTGCATTATCTCTCTTCTCTTAATATAGAGACTCTAGGAGTAATCGCTCTTCCCTTACAGAATCACTAGTCATGACTGTTTATGTTCCCCTAGGTTATTGATAACCTCTCCTACTGCATGCTTGCACCACACTCCAAAGATTTCTGTAAAGTGACCGTTGCTCTATCTTTCTTTTTATTCTCTCTGATTCAGGGCCTTCAACAGCATACTTGTATATTAATTTATAATATATATTTAAAATACATATTTTACACACATTTTATATAGCGTGTATATAGAAACAATATAAATACACAAAAATGTGTGCATATATGCTTGTAACTCTTAAATAGTTTGACGGCTCTGGCAACGACAATTGCTTCTTGATTATTCTTCTTGAATGGGTCATACACCTACAGTCATCTTTATCTTCAGCTCTTCCAGATAGCATTCATTTCAAAAATCTAGTGCTCAGACAGGTTTTAGTTTCTTGAATGCTACAACAAACTTCAGATACCTACTTCCATTATTTTCTATCCTATTGATATTTGCCATTGATATTTGTATATCAGAATTATGTTCTTCTTCAGAATATATTAAAAATAGCACATACAACACAAGCCAAAAGGATTGTTGCCCCCTTTTTTTCCAAAAGTCCTTACTACAAGTGGAAAGAACTATCTTTCCTGAAGTTCTTGTGTCATCCTATTATTAGCTGTACCTATTTGTTTGCAATGAGCTATTAGCTTTACATCACAAAAAGAGCTACATAATACCACATGGAATGTCTAGAAAAAGCAATAAGTAAGATTACATTTGCACTAAGAAAAAAATAAAGTTGGATTTGAGAAAAGTGATCAGAATAGTAGACAGTCAAGCAGATAAAACAAATACACATTTATGCCCGTGAAATTTTGGAATTGATTAATCACTATGCAGAAAAACTTACTCAACAGGAAAAGTTACTGAGACTAGAAGGACACAGAGACAAAGTCCAGGGAAAATTGACAGCCATTTGGAAGGAGAAAAGAGAAAGGAGACAGGCCAGACTTCAAAGAAAGAGATCACGCAAGAAGGAGAAGCACTGTTATTTCCTACTGTGCCATCTTAATTTTCACATTCATAGTTACAGAATGAAGTATGGAAGACATATTTTCATAGGATTATCTCGACATACTACAAAATTCCACTGAATGCCAAGGAATGTTAATGTTATTGTTTACAGCAGTGTGCTGAGAATGAAATTTAATTTAAGATGTTTTTAGTAACTACCTCAACAAAAAAAAGCTGCTAAGGAATTCTCTGTTCATCAATATTTGACTTGCAGACAGCATCTTTATATTGACAAAATCCTTCTGCAGAGGAAAGATGTCAGCAAAAATAGTGCTTGAAATGTGCGTGTACACTCTAAATAAAAGGAATATTTAGATTCTAAATATTCCTTTTATTTACTATTACTTATTTAGTAGAGAGACTGCTTATTCAAATTCTTTTAGTGTACAATCAAACCATGTAAATGTTAATTAATATTGACAGTTATAAATAGAGAGGTAGCCATTTTATTCAGCAACAAATGGAGTATTGCAATAATTCCTAATAGGTGTTCTGCCTATTCTCCACATTTTCCAATTTTGGAGAAAGTTTTTATTCTGGCAGTACTTAAAGTGTGACACACTTTGCTACCTCCTTTCCTACAACCTCTACACATTTAAATATCAATTAAACTTTGGTCAACTGAACCAGCTGAACAAGCTGGTCAACTGAAGCTGGAAATGAACAAGCTTTGGTCAACTGAAAGATTCCAGAAAGAACTGAACATAGAGTAAAACTGCTAAATCTGATTCAGTCCTTATTAGTTTGGAATCCATGCATCGGCTACATTTTCTTCCAGTCCAAATCCCTATCAACCTAATGAAAACAGAACTGTGTGTCTCCCCTTCACTCACAACATGAGTTCTTTTATGAAAGAAGTAGACTACATATAAGATTATTTCACACTTTTCCTAACTTAAAAAATAAAAAATATTTAACAATACGCAAAGATTATTTTCATTAAAGGCAATCACCATTTTCAAATCATATATCTCTAGGTAATATATTATTTGAAGTTCTTTAAAGAATTTAGAGTTCATTCATCATTGGCCAAATGATTGGTGTGAATATGAGATGGCTAAACAGCAAACACAAATTACCAAAAATTCCTGTGTAGAGTGACTTGTTATCTGATGACAATCAAAGGAAGGCAAACGGCACATATATTTCTTCTAAGTTACTAATACTCATACTACTATATGATACTATATACAGTAGCTTCCTGAATACTTAACAAAAGTAGGGAAAGAATATTGCAGTACTGCATACTGCTTTTTATATTGCTTTAAATTTTGCAATACAGCTGATTCCTCACTTAATACTTAAAAAATAAAATTAAAATAAATTGAAAAATAAAAGTGCATATAAATGTGTAAGATAAGGTAATTCTCACCAAACAACAGATGTAAATCATTTTCTCAGATAGGAAAAGTATTTTACTCCAGAGTAATACTGCTGAGCTAGTAATATGCCTTAGATACCAAATAAGCATTTCATCCTGGGAACAAGTGACAGCTGTATTGAAAATGGTGACCAGGATGAACTGTGGAAGAGAAGGATCTGGAGCCCTTTAGACCAGCTTAGAAGTGACAACAAGCCTGCAAAAGAACCTTCAAGATTTCTCTAGGACAGGGATCACACGAAAATATTACTCTGATCTGACTCTTTAACTCTCAAAGGAATACCAAAATTCCAACCTTCACAAACACGGTGAACTCTTCCACTCTGTCATTTGCGAGCAGCAACCGCTTCTGTACAGTCTCCAGAGCCTGTCCACTTTGCTTTGCCAAGCCATGGAGCTGTTGGGACGCAGTATTCTCGAGTGCAGTCATGGCACATTCAGTCTCAATCATTTTGCTCTCTAGATTGGTAAGCTTAAGATGCTGAAATAATCCAGATAGAAACAGTAGTCAGTGTGATATGATAACAGCTGATAGGGATCTATCTTTGGTAATTAAAAAAAAAATTACACATCACACAATATTCAACTTTTAGAACACATCAAATGCAATTTCATAGAGAAAAGGTAGTTTCATTCCCAGTCCTTACATTTATATGCCTCTGTGTCTCTGAATTTTCAGCCATGTGAATTAATGAAATCAGATAGACACACTATTATTCTGTTCTTTTCCTCATTTATGTATTTAAAAAGCCTAAGTTAATGGTATTGTTATTTTTCTTTTAAAAACAAGATATTAAAAGTTTTGAACACACAGCCATTGCAACTTGAATATACCTTTTTCTCTAACTCATTCTTAGCCTTGTGATACAACTGCTCATACTGAGACTTTTCTTTGGTAGCTACATTAAGCCTTTGTTTCAGTGAGTCAATCGAAGTTTTTTTTTTTGAACACTCTTCAGTTACTGATTTTACCTAAAATAAAATAAAGAAAAAAAGCAATTTGATTATTAAGATACAAAACGTAAAAGTGAAAATCAAATAAAATCAATCTTGATATTGAGCTGGATGCCTGTCTGTATTATACAAGTTATTCAACTGAAGTATATTTTCTGACACTGTAGCCCTTAATAAATCCGTTACTAATCCAGTACAGTATGGACACAGCTTTGCTTCACGAAATCTGGACGTGAATTAAATGAAAACTCTTCATTTGCAGGGCTGCAGGTTTAGTTATGTTTAACATCCAAAGCAGATTTAGTTACGTTTAACATCCAAAATGAATATAAGAGAAAGAACTACAGCTGAAACTTCTTTTTCATCAGATGTAGAAGACATTAACTCAGATTTAGCTGAGAAAAAAAAAAGAACAGTCTACAAGCTAATAGTCTCATAGCCTCTTAAATAACATAATTTTGCTAGATAATGCAAGCACTGATTTAGGATAAACTGAAATAAAAAAAGGCTCAAAAATATTCATTCAGCTATTCTGATAGTATTAATCATACAGCCATCCCGACAGTTTCGGGAATTTAGTATTAGGGAATTTCTCTGATCTTCTGCTGAAGATAATGTCAAAGATATCAAGTTGATTTTCCTAATTAATAATCAAAGAAATGAATGGAATTTGTTTCTATGAAAGACAATAAGTGTAAAGCTCAAATCACTCGAAGAAGAGGATTAAAGTACATCATTCCACTCTAAATTGTTTCCCTAAAACCAAAATCAGGTATTTCTCTCTTTCTTTATCATCTCCCTCATCTTCTTGTGCTTTCACTTTCTCGTTGAGGATTTCTTATTAATACCTTATCTTCAACACAGAGGGTAAGAAGACAGTAAGTATCTCTCTCTAGCGCTTAAAGTACTTAATGACAGCAAACAGAGATAGTATCTGCCCTGGGAAGCAAGACCCACATTTTAGGAAAATAAAAGCTAAATGACAAACTATTTATATTTTGGAGTCATACACCACATATTACCCTGTGCAAGCACATGAGATGTCATCATCTTTTTCAAGAATTGAAGATCAAATGCAATGCGTTACTTGGATAATACACAAAGATTCCTTGACATACAAGTTCTAGTTTCAGTGAAATTTTTCTAGAATTCCAGAGGGGAAAATAACTTGCTACAGATATTAAGCTCTACCTACACAGATAGAATTACACTAAATGTTAAAACCAAAGTAGAGCCATAAATCATTTATAACATTGCAGTAGAAAACAGATTAACATATTAAAGCATTTAACCAGTATAGCCAGGAGACATGCATAGATTTCATTTCCATATGTCACATAAAATCACCCTTGTTTCAGGTCTACCTCATTTTTATAAAAGTAGAGTACATAACACTGTAACTTACTACTTACAGCAAATCCTTACAACTCATTTTTCTGAATACTTTCATATTCAGTTATACTTCTATTAATATACATTAAATTACACTGAATAGAACTCAAGCTATCATTATACCCTGATCTCATACAAATTACACTGGAATTATATACTTAATTTAACTATATGTTCTTTGCTTAAAGCATTATATTGATTTAATATGCATACCATGCTAACTAACTTCTCCAAAACCACCAGCTTTTACGTTCAGTAAAACTATAAACAGCAAGTAAAAAACCACCTTTCTTTCAAGACTTTGTAATGTTTCATTATAGGTTTTCTCATTTTCTTGATTTGACTTTAACCGAGATCTCAAGTCTTCTATCAAATGTCTTTTCATATTAAGGTCCCTCTCCATTCGAGAAATCCTAGAAGTAAGGGCAAAAGTAACATTGCAGTCACTGTTATAAAATATTGTAAATATATTACTCTAAGCAACTAAAAAGTATGAATGTAGTGGAAAGAATATCCTTGTACTTTTAGATTTTTTTAAAAAAATAAAAGCTGAAATTCTCAGGATTTAATATAATTTCAATCATCAAAGACAGCATCAAGTTGCTTATTTGACAGACCAATTTCTAAGTATTCTATTTACCTCTAATTTGCTTTTTTTGATCTAGTTTACGTTCTAATTAAATTATGCCATCTTAAAGCATAATATTTTTGAATACCGATAGCTTAAAAATCTCCTGAAACCTTTTGGTTCAATGAATTAAATCTCTTTGATGCTTGAAGCAGATATATTTCAAGCATTATTTTGCAAAAAATGTTTAAAGGCAGGTGTATTTTTTCATTTATCATCTGAGTAATACACAGAAACACAGGGAAAATCTTGATATTTTGTTGAACTGCAATATCATAATGTCAGGTGAGATAATTTGTCTTTAAAAGTGCAAAATCCAGAAATAGCATCAGCATTTTTCACAGAAATCTATTAAAAAAAGAAATTCATCCACTATGACATGATCTGTATTTCATGAGAAAATTATGCCTTATATAATGATTCTACAGTTAAAGTACATACTACAAACGACAAAATAAACATAAGCATTTTTTGAATATCTGCAGGCAGGTGACTTTTTTTTAATAAAGGTAAAATGAATGATAGCAGTATATTCAAAAGTAAGACAGTGCACATATCATGTCAATATCATATCAAAATTCATAAAGAAGACATAGCATTTTAATAATTCTTTAATCTATTTTATATTTATATTATTTATGTTATTTTAGTGATAAGATCTCAATTTGTGCACAAAACAGAATTAAAGACAGTATAACAGTATAACCACAGTATAACAGTATAAAAGATGTATGAAAATCAGTAAACTCATTGTAAATTCATGTTGAAACATTAAAAAAGATTTATCTCATTTTATTTTAAGCAGAATTAGTAATTATAAAACCATCCAACCACTTCAAGTTTTTTTTTTCAAATAAACAAATGGAAAAAAATAACTGTACTCTTTCTACAAATAGAAAAGAACAGAACTGTGAGATGTGTTAAACACTAGGACAAGCAAGAAGTTTGCACATATACCCAGGGATTACGTTAATATAGTAATATAATTAAAGAACAGTCAATTAAAGTTAAGTTGGTAGAACAAAAATCTCAGCTGCATGCTTTGGATCAATACATGAAAATTTCAAAATGAAATAAACCTTAATCTATTCAAATAAAAACAAATACAACTGTCCTTTTGCACTTTTTATGAAAATAAGACTGGATATTTAATCTTCTTTAAGCATCTAAGCCTTGACATGTCTCTTAGCCCCTAGGCAAAGAATTATTGTATTTGAAACACTGTGTTCAACAGTGCTGAGGAATTCATTTAGACTCACATCAAGAATAAAAAAGACCACTCTAGGGTCTGGATTCTGACTTACGGTATTCTTATTGGAATGCAGATATTGAAGCCAGGTAATCACTCATCAGCTTAAACAAAATACAACCTTAGCATACGCTGCTCCTATTTCCAAGAAACTTTAAAAGTCCTTAAGATTATATATATAAAGAAAAGAAGAGTAAAATATTCTCTGAAAAAATTTTGCAGAAAGATTAATGTTAGCAATTATGGAGCCGCCACAGGGTGGCACCAAACACAACGGATAAAGCAGTGAACTTACTTTACTTGCAGTTCTTGCATCTGTTCTTCTTTTTCCTGGACTTCATTTTTCAGTGACTTAATGGTGGTTGACTGTTTAGTAATTTCATTATTCGCATTCTATGTCGAAAATATTAAAATAGAAATAAACATTAAATACGATCTCAGGGAACAGAAAGTTTATTTTTAAAAATTGGAGGTGTAAACTTTTATGTATTTTATGAATGTTCAGATAAACATTAATTGGAGTCTTTTTTCTGTACAAAACCAGTATTCTTACTTTTCATTAAGCGAAAGTCTTTTCCTCAGAAAAGGCAGTACTGTTAAACAGCTACAACGATACATGATTAATGTATGTTCTCCAGGAAACCTGCAGGCTTACTGCCCATAACAGGGCAAAATTTTCTCTTGCAATAGCATAGCCAACTGGAAAAGTAACAGGAAAGGCAAGAAATAAAATCCGAGCTTTCTTTGAACTATGCTCTGAAAGGCATAGTTTTAGAGCACTGAAGGCCTACATATATAAAGCAATAGTTTCCATTAACCTCTTTGAACTTATGTATTTGAAAGTGCGAGACAACCTAGAACAGTCATTTTTTTTGTTCCTTAAAACTCAAGTAGAACACACAAGACAATTGCATTTACTTATATCATCACGAATTTGTCATTCCTGTAATTAAAAAATCTAACTAAACCTTTTGCAAAAAAACACTCCAAATGTAAGCCATTTGTAATTCCAGTGAATGTGTATGTAATTTCTAGTTGGTGTTTTTTCCTCATCATATTTTTAGAAAAGGAAAAAAACACTTAATTCCTTCATATAAGCACAGAAATAGTCTACTTAAAGTTTTTATATAGATGAATTTAATTAACTAGACATCCTATGAACTAAACAAAGCTTTTGAGAGTCATTTCTGAAAAAAAAAGGTAACCTCAAATAAAAGCATGAGGAGCTTGATAATTCCAGAAAGTGTAGCATACATTATTTTCATGTGTTAAGTGTATACACATAACTTCTATGCGTAATTTTTTTGCAGGTTCAGTCAATGTGCAAAAACTTCTGAATTTCACTCTTTCTATATAAATGGTAGTGAAAATATCAGAAATTGTAACAAAGATACTTGAGAATTTTTCTACTCAGTGCATACTGTAATACCCATTAATGGCAGGATTGTACATAACACTCTGCACCTCAAGGAGAATATACATTTTGCCCACAGTTAGATGTAAAATAGTGTTCTTAATAACTTGTCTAGTCTATTTACTGTTACTACAATGTTAAGTATTAGCAGAAAATAGTTCAAATTATGTATGGTAACACAACATTTCTGAGTTTCCTGAGACCTGATTGTTGAGTTTGGCCTTCAGTAGCATGAAGCAAGCACCCAGTTATATGGTTAACACCTCAGATGTGCACACGACACAGAGGTCTCTGCACAAGCTCAGAAGCAAAGGCATATGCTTAGATATTTTGCTTCCCGATAGACCACCCATCTAACATATTTCCCTCTTCTTGGCAAAGTTATAAGGAATCATTACATAAAACAAACATTGCAAAGATAGCACTAAAGAAAAAATTAATCACAAATAAAAAAGGACTTTGAGGTTTGGAGCTATAAGGAAATGTTTTGTGGGCTGCACATTGACATTTGCAGATAATTTTGTTAGCATACTAGATAACCTCAGAAAACACTTGACAACTTCTGTCTGTTTTCTGCTCAGAATGACTTGTGGAATTTTTGATGTTATTATAGTAAAAATACACTCCATAGATTCAGTCCATGCTAACAGAATGAGTCTACTAATCTAGATTTGGGAGTTACAGATTTCATTTTGCATTTTTAAAATGAATTTTGCATAAGCAGTTCATTTTTCTTTTACATTTAAAATGTAACTCCTTAAAAAAGAACTGTTAGAAATGTTGGTATCAGATACCTACAGGCTTATGTTAAATACTTCAGTTCTATCATAGTTTCTGCACAAAAGCAGAAAAATCTGAATTTCAACAATAAATTTTGCAGTTATATGTAGCAGACAGTTTTTAGCATAAGCACTTCTTTCTGAGTAGCTTACAGGAGAAATCATAATTGTTTCTATTTTACTTATATTCACAGGGCAATTACTACTAGATTTTCAGAGCTGGATGACACACAGCTATAAAGAATAACCAATATATGGATAACATTATCCGCACAATCAGCCTAATTTCTTACTTTTAATGTTTGTTTATCTTCTTTGCAGAAGCCAGAAGTAACCAAAATTTCATTTAAAGTAATTGTATAGCACTTTCAACATGACACATTTAGTCACTGGCTGAAAACTCAGCAAACCCCCCAGTCTAGCCTATTGGATCTGCAAGAGGTACTTCAATCACAACTGTTAAAACACGTGGTAGTGATTACATTTCTATTTAATAACGATTATTTAACATCTATGTTACTGATCACAGGTTAGCATAAATAAGTGATTTGTTATCTGTTTATATGTGTCTGCTTATCACAGTTCATGATATGGTGCTCCTGTGAATTATTCTCAGCATTGGATAATCTGTTCTGTCACCTTCAGTTTGCATTGCAGCTGTTTCATCTCTAAGTCAATGTTCTTTGAGAGATTTGACGTTGCTTCACTCTTGCTAGCAGTTTGAGACAGATGTTCTCTCAACTTCAGCTTTTCCTCTAAATCTTCCTTCTCATGTTGCCACTTGGCCAAGTCAGAGGTCAACGTCTGTTTTATAAATAGAAATAACAATCACAATTGCATCTCAAAATATTTCTGCTTAATCACATTAAGTCCTTTTGTGGTTAGAATTCAAGAAAAAATGAAACATTATATACCATCCATTTATATTGCATAGTTGTTGGCTGAATTCAAGCAAACAACAAATCTTGTAGAAAATGGAGGTAAACTAACATTAAAAAGGCTTCTTTTTTTTGAAAGGCAAACTGACTCAATTTTTTTTCTGTGTATTTATATTTTTACTGTGAGAAGCAAAAATTACTACATAAAACTCTTAAGAGTGGTTACTCTTGAAACATGTTTAGCCAGAAGCTCCTGGGATTCTACAATTACTTTCTATACTGAGCATGAAGAAATACCAAGGTGTCTCTGGCTTGAAGGCGTATTAAAGGTGGTTAAATGTCAAATCTGTTTTAATGGTGACCACTGTAAGCTCACTGGAATTGCTGTGTTGACAACTGCTATAAAACATACATCCTTCTCTTGGCTTTTGTTTTGATATTTGTAGGGCTTGTAGAGGTTAAAGCAAAGTGGACCAGCTGCACTAAATATCTTCTGGTTGGCTGGTCTTTACTCATGTTATTTCTTTCCTTTCATATATACACACCATAGCCAGAGAACCACATATTCCATAACCTTGACTCTAGGGCTGAGGTACTTAACTGGTAAAAGCCAAGCTGGAGCAGGACAGGATAACAGATGTTAGTTGTTTATTCCACAGGGTAGGTCTTACCACCCTATACTGCAGCCAAAATGTTTCTCATTTAGCAACATAAATGTTAAGTCCAATTAGCAGACGAAGCTTGTTAGGGATTTAGTTCAAATAAATAACATGCAAACTAACTCTCAGTCTTGTTACACTTGATTGACAACTAATGAGAATTACTTAATCTGTGTAACAATATATATCTCCATACTCCTTAAAGAGATGTTAAAATTAAAATATTAATTTTAATTTAAATAATATTGAATTTTCTTCTGTGAAAAGGGGAACTGAAATACTCCTCAAGTTAGTGCTTATCTATCATGAACACATGATCAGCAGAAAGCCACCAAGCTTTAATGGCCTAACACCTATCTTCTCTTTATGAGGTAACTAGAGTACTGCTTTATTATGCAAAAAAGAAAGTTTATAATATCATACTTTAATATAAGAAACAATCATATAAAATTATGTTGAAACTTGTTATAGAAAATAAAACTCCTTTTTGAAAAATTCTGCTTAGAAAATGGAGAAGATACCATAGCTTCAAGCAACTAAGTGTATGTCTGAGGATAACCTGATACATAAAACAATATGGGTGAGAGCAGGTTAAAAGATGCTGTTCTTTCATAACGTATTAATGTAATTCAATTGCAGACTTTCTATTGTTTGTAATATAAGAGTAAATATTACATACAGATATTTGTATACAGAGGCACACATTTCCATACAGATCATTTGAGTACCACATACTCATCCAAATAAAAGAAATACAATGTATAGGCATGTTTATTCCCATTACCAAATAATAAAAATATTATAGATACAAGAAAGTGCATTCTATGTTTAAAATTAGAACTCTAAAATGATTTATATACTTGATGCATTTATCAAAGCAAGTGGGAATTATACATATATATCTGATCTCAGTACTACTCTTAGCAAAAGGGTTGATCTTTTATTCCCTTCTTCATCTTCTGTAATTATTAAGCAACAAACAGTGTTAATGTATTTTCTAACTGGTTATTCCCTAATCTGTTACATTATTCCCTCAATTGATACAAGGTGAGTAAATACAGAAGGATGGCTACTTTAAAAAAGCAGGGACAGAGGTAGTTCAGGAAAATGTAGTCGAGAAAAAAAATAAGGATAAGATTCATTTGTCTAGCATAACCAATATTTCTATATACAGAATTTCATGATTCAGTGTTTCTATAATAAATTATTCATAACAAGAAAAAAAATCATAGCTAGATCAAAATCTCTGATTAAAATTAGAGAAGCCCATATATATACCCATATATACCCCAGATAGTTTGTGACTTAAGTTCCTTAGGCCATTTAAGACTACTGCAGGCAAGAACTGTACATTCTAGAAATGTCATGACTGCAGTGGACAAATTCACAAAAAAGAGCAAAAAAAGAAATAAAAAGGAAGCATCTTTATATGGCATGTGCTAAGGATGGCAGTGCTACATCAACTGCAGAACTTAAAAAGAGGAGACAGAAAAAATAATTGCAAATATGAATGTTAAGAAATATTAAATGCATTAACAACATCAAAACAAGGCAGGTAAAGTAAAAGCAACAGACAAGACAAAAGGCCTACAACTTGCAACAGCAGACAAGGACAGACATGCAATTGAAAATAAAGTCATTTATCAGGAAGTTTGCTTGGAGCCACTGCAGACCATGCCAATGGTATCATAGGTTGGTGGGGTTTTTTCTCTTAATATTATACTTGTGTATGTAATGCAATGCAAGGGTACCTGAAAATTCTCTATTAATATGATGGGCACCTTCCCCACCAGATCCTTTTCTTTCCTTTCCCCAAATCCCCTCCCTGGCATACCCAGTTGAGTATGTTATTTTTGCCTAAAAGATATTTGTTGCATCACCTCTAAAATAACTAAGTTCATTGTCATGTTTCCCTTCCTACCTGGTACGTTTTAATTCAAGATTTTCATTCTTTTTCCTCTTCTTAAAATATCTCCTTCTTTGAGCTTCCTATCATTCCCATAAATTGTGAGTGACCGAGTGAAAAGGATTTTCCCCTGGGAAGAGGTCACCAGAATGAAGGTTTGAATCTTAAACACCAGCTAGACCAGATGTTTGTAAGGGCAGGCTACCGCTGCTCCTCCAAGAGGCAGTGGCCTTTGTCTGCTGCGCTTCCTCCAGAGTGTTTTGGCTTAACAGATGTTCAGATGTTTATAGACTTAAAAGTTTGACATCCAACTTAATCTCCTTGCTCCTTTTGCAATAATACCTTTTGCAATAATGATTTAGCCTGCAATAATACCTTTTGCAATAATGATTTAGCTTGATGGCTTTAAACTATAACCTCTCTGCTGAAAAAGACATCTATAAGGAAGGT
>JAUBOD010000151.1:1376550-1391086 GCA_032353885.1 Nothura maculosa
ACCTTTTGCAATAATGATTTAGCTTGATGGCTTTAAACTATAACCTCTCTGCTGAAAAAGACATCTATAAGGAAGGTCTGGTGCAGTATCAATGCAGAGATCTCCTGGAAGAGTCCATTACTCCTCTGCATCACAGAAACCTTGGGATAGGCTTCAACTTCAGTTTGCTGCAGAGTCACATTACGACTGCTATGGAAAAAGGGATTCCTGTAGATGGTAGCTCTTACAGCAGTGAGGTACATGGCCTTGTGTTTATATTCGCAGAACATATTATATAGAGAGTACACTGCTATATAGGATTTTAAAAAAAGGATATAAATCAGATAATTCTGAAATGCTTCCCATGTAACGAGATAATCAAGACCAACGGGATCCTGGCTGCATCAGGTGGATGTTGCCAGTGGGGAGGAGGAGCGAATCCTGCCCCTCTGCTCAGCTGTGGGGAGGCCAAACCTGGAGCACTGGGGGCAGCTCTGGGCTCCCCAGGACAGGAGGGATGTGGAGCTTCTAGAGAGGGTCCAGCGGAGAGGGACAATGATGATTAAGGGACTGGAAGAGGAAGAACTTCTTCCCTGTGAGGGTGCCAGAGCCCTGGCACAGGCTGCCGAGGAAGGTTGTGGAGTCTCCTTCTCTGGAGATCTTCCAAACCCGCCTGGATGCCACCCTGTGCTCCGTGCTCTGGGTGTCCCTGCTGGAGCGGGGCATTGGACTAGATGATCTCTAGGAGTCCTTTCCAATCTCAACCATTATGTGATTCTGAGACTTTTTAATGGATTTACTGGAATAATCCAATTATATATATAGGCAATATAAGCATCCTCAGATGTTTAAAATTCATATTTTCTATGGATATTCTCATGCTATAATCTAAGCAGCTCAAGATGTTTTAATATGTAAAGAGATGTCTTAATAGACTAGAATTCAACAGACTGTTGGGTTCTTTTCCTAAGCACACTTTCTACAGCACACTTTCTAAAGAAATAGATTTTATTATACTGTGTAGCCCCTGCTACAAGTTCCATTTTAAAACTTAACCGTGCTTGACTGAATTTTTTAAAACAGAATGCTAAGAATGCTATTCTTAAGCAATGGCTTCATTGCAAAGAAAATACCTAAGACAGATAGTACTTAGTGCATAGGTATATGATGAAAGAACTTTTAAAAATGTAGGTACAGAATTAGATGTCTAGGACCTCACACAGTAGAACAAATCCTATTATAACGTTACTACAATTTATTTATATATTGTTTATATACACAACAATTATAATATTTATTATATAATTATATAACAATACAATTATAACAATTATTTTTATATATTTAGATATATAATATTATATAACAATTTCTTAACCTTGACCACATTGTGCTCTACTGTCAAAAGAATCAAAACTTAGTACTGCTTTATGAGTTCCAGAAAAAAAAGCTAAAATTAATAAAAAAGGCATACAGCTATCTGAAAACATGAAAAAGTGGATACAAGTATCAGAATAAAAAGCAACCTATGCTGCATCCTTAAAACATGATCATTTATTAAAGAGAAAACACAAATAAACCTGTATCGAATTCTAAGTCAAAGTAAAAGTTTTCTTCAGGCTGTAGGTGTCTGATAACTTAATATTTCAAACACGAACAAAAATGTGTAATAATAGTCTTTGGCGATTTAATAACCTACCTCTGAAGTGAATTAAACATGCCCCAAAAATCAAGAAAGTTCTAAAATGCAAAAGTTGTCACTAATTTTTCTGAAATTATAGTAAAAACTACCATATCACTCAATTATAAATTATTTTCAGCCAAATGCAGTTAGCAGCAGTCGACTCTGTTTCACAAAATGTCAAGTAAATGAAGGTAATATAGAGGACTTTTTGCTAGTGCTTTAGCTAGTTGTTAGACTTCAGTAGCCTTTAGAGACCATTAAGTACCCTTTGGCTAATTGGCCAATGGTAGATTAATCCTCTTTTTATTCTAGCAGCACTATTTTAACACCCTTTGCACTCTGTCAGTGCAGTATGTGAATGACAAAATAATATTGTGCATGAATAATAAGCAGAAAAGTTAAATTAACATTTCATGTTTCACATGCCGTACCTATGTGTCAGGAAAAAAAAACCTCTTTTAAAGCCACTGACATTCAACTTTTTAAAATGATCTAATGTTGACATCTTATTGAGGTGAATCTTCCTAATTACTGCTAATTGCCTACCAAGGAAAAAAAAATCTTTCCTTGAAGTGCTGTTGTCTAGTATAGGTGAACATAGCTCCAGCGTGCACAGTAAAGACAGGCATGACACTTGAGGCATGCTACATTATTATGAGGTCATACTAAATATGGTTTGCAATGAACAAAGCAGCTTTTAAGAATGTTTAAGGCATTGAAAATGTCAATCTCTCATGAAGTGTTTAAATTAGTTCCCAGCAGAGAAATACAGATATCAGCATGCAGATACGAGATATACCTCTCATCTCAGGTATTTTACTAAGGAAAAGAAATACATTTGTCCTATTGATAATGCCACTGTAACTCAAATGATATTCATCCACTTTATAAAAGCATAAAAGCTGTATATTATTACATACAGAATGTTTCTTTTACATTTAAAAAAGCCCTGGTTTACTAGGAATACAGCTGCAATAACTAATAAACAAAGATTCTATTTGAAAGTCTTTGAATGTCTTAATCATACTTCAAAATTCATCAAGTACACAGAGACAGAGTAATACTAACACAGGTAACAGATTATTACTTAACATGATGAAAATCTTTCTGAAAAATATCAGCTCTATAACAATATACACAATTTGAAGTTAAGAGTTTTGTTCTGCAATATGTGTATATGACCTGCACTTTATACCAATTTTATTTTATATCTCTGCATGAGTAAATATCATTTTGTCCCATGCCTAGTGTGAACATTTAAAGCGTATATTTTACTTAAGTATTAAAGCAGATGCAACACTGCAACTGTCCTTGAAAACTCAAAAGTAACTCTCAGTTATCTATGTAACTTTACTAACATTACTGTCATTAAGCTGAACTATATCATCGTAACTGTTTGCTTACATATTTGCAGAGACAGAGCTTCCACTGTGAAGAAGCAAACTGCCAGAATATACAGATGTTACAATGTGCAGCATCTTGCCTAAAGGCTTTAACTTTTCCAGACAAAAGAATTACAGAACTTAAAAAAATTATATGCAGGTTTATATGAGGGTAAAATATTTGATTCAAGTATTTGATATTATATTTTAAGTATGTTATGTTTTAATCCAATAGAACTATATCTTCTAATATTTACACTGACACAACATTGTACATCAAAATGAGTTTTAGTACAATTAAATTCAAAATGAAAATATAAAAGAGGATACTTCCCTAAAGGGTACTTTGTCCTACTTTAAAATACCTGAACAATATGTGGTCATTTGTGAACATCTGACTCATGTACAAAACTAAAGTTTCTATGTATCCACCATTCCTATTTATACAAATACAAGTGGACTTTGGTATCTGAATAAATAACATGTATGAGCATATTATGTTCTGGTAGAGGAAAGTGATTTTTTCCATTTGATGCAGATTCACCCCAAAATACCCATGCCTCTTTATTCGCTAAAAATTCTCAATGTAAATCATGGACTCCATGCCATCCTATATAATTAGGACCAGGTTTTACTGCATGTCTTCTTGCACAGCAGTGCAGTATTTTCTCTGATTTCCACCAAAAACTGGTATTGGGGCAAACTCATAAAGCTAGCAATCTGAATTTTTCATATAGGGTCAGGGATAGTGCTTGCCATATTCCCCTTGCTTAATCTTAACACATCTAAGCACTGCAAATGAACTACTTGCATGAGAGCCAGTCGGGGAATTTCATAATCCCTACAACTCATTACGAATTTAACAGCAGCAATACTAAGTATTCATATGTTTCAGATAACACATACAACTATGCTGCACTAAAACTCATTGGGGGAAAAAATTAATAATGCTTCCATCTGTTTTTCATATAGCTCACATAAAATAAAAAGAAACCAAAATTAAAACACTATTTTACAGAATATTTTTAAACTTTCTGTTGATTCATATACTTATTTCAAAAGGCAACAGATTTATATCTTTAAAAATTAAAAATATTTTAAACGCATTTATAAGCTAGAAAGAAACAAAAGAGCTGAAAGAATAGTGAAATATTAATTTAACTGCTCCTCATTTCCATTTATTTTTAGAGAGAGCAAACCCTTTCCTATTGAAATAATTCTGCATATGAGATGTGAGTGGACAGGAATTCTGTGCCTGCATAAGAAGCTGTTTCATCTCTAAAATCTGGCCTTATCTTTAAGTAGTGTTTCTGTTTGCATTTCATCCATTTCATTCATCTATTTTCTGTCAAAGCTGGTCTAAGAAAATACATAGGTGTGTAGGTGACAGAGGTATTCTGAGATAAAACAACAACTAAAATATGCAAATGAGAGTATTCTCAAAGGTGTGTTGCAGTATTCAGTGAACAAATTTCTAAACGTACCTCAATTTAAATTTATATGGTTATTTAAACATCTTTTTTAACTACTTCAACCATGAACAAAAGCTTAAAAAAGTCATATCTTTGTTTTAATTTTCACACAGCTGTATAAAAGCCAAATATTTCATGCATATACTGTGTTAACAAATAAGACTGCTGGAAAAGTTTACTGTTCTCACTGCGAAGAGCAGACAAATACGCAATAAAGGGGTGGAAAAGAAAGATAATAAATGAACTAGCATTTTTGTAATCATATAAAGTGGATACTATATAAATATTAATGCATTATTTACATGTTGTTTTTGTATTTAAAAAGAGAAGGCATACTGTAACCCCTTCCTGATGGTTATGAAGAAGCTGATGATAGACACTGAAAGATAGTGGGGGAAGGGGACATTTTGCGAAAGCAGAAACTACATTAAAGATTACCTCTTAAATGTATTGCATATAAATTGAAATGGTAATTCATCCCTGGATTCTTGTAAATGAACCCCCACAGTCTTATCTTTAATCCTATAATTTATGTTATCATTGGAACCCTTGCTAAAATTACAGCCATAAGTGAACATTTTAGGGTAAAGTATCTCTTATGTTATATATTAACTATCTGAAGAGACCATATGAGGAAGAACTATGTTTTTGGGCCAATGAACAAAATGAAATATACTTCCCCTTTATCATTATTATCATCAATATTATTACTCATTTGGGCTATTAATTCTTTTTAAACACATGAACTCTGTTTGAGGACAACGTTGTTGGTTTCCATGATTCCTGCAATTTAGGGCCCAGGTCTGAAACTGATCTATAGCTGTCAACTTTTAGCATTTTTCTGATTCCATTCTGCTTACTTGACTGAGATAAGAATGCAGAAGAAGGCTTATGCATTTTGCTTTGGTACAAATAATATCCCAAAGGTCACAGGATCTTCTGAATCCTGAATCCTGCATGAATAGGAAATTGTATATGTTCAGCCATCAAGCAATAAGTCCGTTACCAGTGCCTGTGAGTTTTGTGAGACGTGCAACGATCAGTCATGCATTCTTCATTACTGGGAAAGAAACTGAAGCAGTTCTTGACACATTAGGCATCTTGACACATTGAGGCTAAGCAAACAAGCACAAAGCAGAAGCTATCAGGACAGCCCATGATCATGTCATTAATTGACAAAACCACTTTAAGAACAAGTCAGATGGTGCACTGTATCAGTATGAAGTACTGACATCCTTCCACCTTCAACAGTCATATTCGAGTCCACTATATCCAGACACTTCAGGAATATAAATATGGCTTCACATTCCCCAAAAATAGGACCAGAAGAAGAGTACGGCCCCTCTGACCTCTCCATGGATGCCAAACATTCTGTGTGCCAGAGCTCCACTTTGGTGTATGCAGCAACATACATCGAGGAAAATGGGATTCCTCCTTCTGTGCAGTACAATCCAAATGAGGGATGCGGTAGGAACCACGAGGGAAAGGAACAAAAGGGACAGCTCACAGCTAATGTTGCGTGTCTCAAAAGCGGTCTGAGATGATAACATCGTAACTTTTTACAGCTGCTGAAGATGGCTTTTGCTCCTTACTCATATTCGCTTATGCCTAAATAGAAGAGAAAAAGAAATCTGATTCTTTCAAAAGATTGGGATGTCTACCATGGTACTGTGATAGGAAGGGCTGTGCTCTACAGCTTTGCACTTCTGGCTACGAATACACCTTTTGAGGTTTCTTGCTATAGTGAAAAGGAGTTCATAGAGAGAATGGAGCACCAACAGTAACTTTGAACTCCCAAAGGGGATTAAACAAGAGGCTATAGGAATAAGCAGAGAGTGGGAGTAGGATGCAAGCCCCAACAAATGGCTATTCCCTTTGGGCAATAAGCTAGACAGAAATCTCAAGAGAGTGACAGGTAAGCAACTTTGGTCAAGAACAGGACAGTGCCTTGCAGGAGATGTAAGCATGGGAGGCTGAGTGGTAAAAGAGGATACTCCTTTAGGGAGCTCAAAAAGTCTAGGACCATATATGTTTCTTTCTGACATTATTCCCTAAAGCACAGGATGTGATAGTCGTAGTTATAGGTCGGCTCTCTAGGCACTGACAGGCTGCACTAGATGCCAAAGAATAATATGCTGTATGGAAGAAAAGAAGAAACTGGTCTCCAAGGAGTAAAACTTAGCAAGGGGTAGCCTCCAGCTGCACTGTTCAACATTCGCAGTTATCAAGATATTTTTCCTGGGGTAGTTACCTAAAAAATGGTCTTTCATTTGAGAAAGAGAAGGAAAAAATGAGGTCCTGCAAGAGTAAGATTATGTACAATGTCAAGAATCCACTATATTCAGCACCTGTATGAAGTAGTGTAAGTGGAGGGTAAGTAGAATCTTTGTGATTAACAAAAAAAATTCTAAGTATAGTATACTATGTGGACTTAAAGAGTTTTTTGATTTAATTACAATGATTTTCCTCACAGTCTTCTACAGTCTTCCAGTGCACATACAGAAAATTTCCACTGCTTCAAACCTAAATCATCTTTCCTGAAAAATTAAGTCCATTTCTTTACAGCTTTCCTTAAAAGAGATGGAAAAACAAACTGACAATCAGCCGTTTTTTTTTTTTTTTTTCATAGTCTTTTACAGGTTGCTTTACAGATGGTTGTCACCATTCTTCACTAATTACCACTGATTGCTATTTGTAGGGTGCATAAAATGCATTCTTTCTTCTCACAAGTAACGTTCTCAAATCTTAAAATTCTTGTTGCTTCCTTGCAATTCCTCTAACAAAATTCATATTTGGTGTTTAGTGCCTGAAACAAGACACAGTAACTCACACGAGACAGTGAGATACTGCAAAAACTCATTCTGAAAAATTTCCGAAAAATCATTTCTGACAAGTTGGGTATTCTTCTACTATGAAGAATGAGGAACTGATTGGACAAGAAGGTGACTTTCACTTATAAAACAACATAGCAATATTCCCAAGAAAGAGACACCATTATCTAGCCAGAAAGAAAGAGACACCATTATCTAGCCAGACTTTAGACCTTTACGATCTCACTTAAGTCTTCATTCAAGTTCAGCATTCTTCAGCCTTGCACAGCTCAACATTATTGGCTTACACTGAACTCCCAAAGTTACATACAAGGGGACAAGCAATGTTCTTCTAGTAATCACTGTTCTTAAAACTGAGACTAGAGAAAACCACAACTTTAAAAAGTTTTAGAAAAGAGTTATTTTTTGAAGATTAACTAATTTTAAAATATTTCAATAACAATTACAAATCACAACAAACATACTCCCAAAATAAACTGAGGGAAATGAACACATTCTGAATATAATGTAAGACTCTAGTATTTGATGGTAAAAGTAACAGAATGCCTCATTTTATGTGAACATCAGAAGAAATATGGTTATTGGTAACCAGTAAGAAGAAATGTCCTTGACTGGGAAGGGATTATGTTGAATGGTCTCAGACATTCCATATTAATATCAGCAAAGTTCGTATACTGGGGAATTTTTTCACTCAGCAAGAGAAATAAAGCAGAGACACAAAAAGGGCAAGTCTGCCACTACAAAAACACACACATGCAAAATTTGTAATTTTTTTTTTCCCACAACTTTGGTATTTCGCATTTTATCTATCTGTTAATATTTTGAAGGGAGAGATATATATGCACCCTCTATGCAAATACCTACTCTACTACCACCACTTCTTCCTCTCTGATTTGAATTTTTTTAGTAAAAAAACTTAAAAAAAGATTTTAAGATGTAGAGACTAATTACCTTTCAGTGGTCATTCAAATAAAATATTTTGGTATTCTGAAATTCAAACCATAAAAATTATCAGAAATAAAATACATTGTTATGCTTGGGCAAAGAAATGAAATATTTAACTTCATCAAAACCTCTGTTTCTTATGCCTTTTATTAGCAATTTGCTATATGAAAAAACCTGTAGAATCTTCTACAGATTGCAATTATTTTAAATTCGAAAGTTAAGAGATTTTTCTCCTCTTAGTGTCTGTCTTCCAAAATATTACTGTTTTAATTATTTAAGAGAAAACACTTTTTTGTATTTTTTCATACAATTTCCTTTTTTTGCAAAAAGTTGAAACTATCACTTCAAAATTAACAGTCTTTTACTGAAAATTATGACAAAATGTTTGTAGAAGTCACATTTAACCCTTTACAATAGGTAAATAACACATGGAAGTCTGCTTTTTTACTGTTCACTTTAATTTTGAGAACCTTATTTTTTACTTGATCAATATTATTTCTGGTAACAAAAAGTATGGCTATTGAGCCATACTTGATAAAAGAAAAAAAAAAGACACAAAAATATTAGTATTTTGGAAGTTTTCTGTGGAGATACAGCCAAACAGCTTATACGACCACTATGTTTACTAACATCTTAATGATTCATGCCTTTCCACACACCTCTAAAGCTGAACTGAACCAAGGAAATTAAATTCTTTAGGGAATATATGAAGTCTCCTATTCAGAAAAGTACAAGAACCATCAGTTTGTTAAAAGCAGGGGAGAAATTACTGATTTCATTGCTGAGATCAGCTTCACTGCCTTAAAATACTGTTGTCCCAAATGACCTAAAAAATGAGTAAAAACAATACGACTATACGGTACAGGGTGTTCCAAGTGATAATCATACTTTCTTTCAACATCTAATACAAAACATAGACATTGTTTTAACAAATATCACTTGGCTGACCTAGAAGATAGGACGAAGGGATAAAAGAGTCACGTCCAATTCCACATGGATCGTCGTCTCGGATTCTGGTTTTTGCACAGTTTACCTTACGAACATGATCCGAGTGACATTTCACAAATTCCTGGATAAATGTTGCTACACTCTGCCAGCAGAGAGACAGGCTGTGTCATGCACAGATCAATAATAGCACTGTGTTTCATCAGCTTCAAAATCAAAAGTGCTTCATCTGGCAAAAGCCACGGCCCTTGAGGATCTGACATATATAAACTGAATACCCTACACAGGATGTCTACTATGAAAACTGCCTGTGTAAAGACAAGCCTGGTGAGAATACAGAGTGAATGTATATAAGCATATATTTGTATATATAAATAGGAGTTTTTAACGCTTTTTCATAAAAGCGAGAATAAGTACCAAAAAAGACAGTGAAACTATTTAAAATTTTACAATTCCTGAAAATGAATAAAAACTAAAATCAAGACATGCCAATATTCAAAACCAATTCAAGAACTATCATAAAATACAAACTGTATAATACTAACTGAATACATTTACACAATAGAGATAAATAATATTTAAAGCCTTACCATCAAAATCACTTTTATTAAAAATATACAGTATAAACACTTTTAACTTTCCTCAAAGTAGATCGCTCTGAACCCTAAATCATCGTTTAAAACTTCCTGTAGTTCTGGCTTCTACTTTTGTCGTTTGTCATTGCTTTTCTTATGATTTTCTTAACCTTATTTCTCAGTCATGGAGTTGAAGAGACGTATTTTACAAGCTAAGTGGAGCAACTGCTGTTCTTCTTAACAAAAATAACTGTTTATCAGAATGTCTTTTTCTCCACCGCTATATTGCACAGTAAATTTATTTTCTTCTTTTTCTCCAAAGTTTTTACTCCGTAAAAATAAGTATTCTTATTCTTCGGAAGCCCAGCCTTTAACTCTCATCTTGAATCCTTTATCAAGATTCTGATTCAATAAATTAATAGCTCTATACCCCCAATCAAAATTAAAAGCTGTCTCCATTAAATAAATATTTCACTACTACTTCAGCTCAAAAAGGTTTAATTTTCTTTTTCTCAGCCACACTACTGGACAAAGACAAACGAAAAACCCTGAAACCAGCCAATTAACTTTTCTGGATTTTTGTTATCAAGATAAGTATGACCTATACTGAGGAGTTTTAGTCTGCTCTTACCTCTACAATTTATGACTCCATGAGTTCTAGCAGAACAACATAAACCTAAATTATGTGTGTATTACAGCATCAAGTTGCTTTGCCTTTCCTTCGCATTTCTACTGCAAAAGAGTAATTTTCTTAAAATGTTCCTGCTGCACACCGTGGAATATTCATTTATTTCAGGTTACTTTCTTAATTTTTATCATTCATTTCCATTGAGCCATGAGTCTACATTTGTATTTTTCAGCTGGTGACGGCTTTTCCCTTTACTTGAACACTTTTCCCCTTTGTAATCTGATGTTTAAGATATAATTATAATACTTCTCTTTCCTTTCAATTAGACCCTTATAAAACATTGCTTTGACTTTTCTTAAATTATTATCCATGTATAGATTCTTTCTTCAGAGCTCCATTAAGTGTATTCTTTGTTTAATCAGAAACTGAGTATCGTTGACCAGGTGGCTCTGTGGAGCAACACATGTATTTTTTTTGCTCCCTTATTCGTATAAACGAATAAGGTGTTACTGAAGTTTATAAAAAAATCTTCCTGTCATTTGTATTTCCCATAAATTCATCTTAGTATCACTAAACATTTCCCCTACCTCAGTCTCTCCATTTCTTTCATACTTGCAACAATACAGGCTTCTTTTTATTCATTTCAGGAAGACTGTGGCCACTGCTAATGGTATCCTTCTTATTTTTCCTTCTTAAAATAACTCGCTAGTACCTCTGCAGTCATCTGAAATTCGATTCCCAGTTTCATCTCAAAACATATTCTCCATATTTGTAGCATTATTCAATTACTATCCATAATAACCTGTACATTATGTTATAAAGTGTCCTGAATGCAACACAATTCATCTGATTTTACAGAGAAGTAGTGGTTTTGTAACAAGGAAACACAATGGTAGATTTAATGTGAAACAGTATAAAACATTAAATTGTATGCATTTGACAAAAATGGTGTTTTTCTAAGTTTTATATGTCAGTTTTCAATATGAGTAATTTTTCAATGATCATTTACTGTTACTTAAAGCCACAGAGCCATCTAAAGCCATCTAAAAGCAAATTTATTTTTATTTCAGTATTTAAACTCAAGGTACTTCTTAATTTCCTCTTTGACAACCTCAAAGTGTTCTCTGTGATGTTGTATTTCAAATCCTTCTCAGGACTCTTCTTCAATTGCACTTCTATCTTTCTTGAGTAATGGCTATTAGAGCTGCAGAATATTCTCTGTCCTCAGATTACTCAGGGCTAGAGTATTCTCAGAGCAGTCAAATCAGTGCCAAGACCAAAGAAAATATACTTTCTCTATTCCTATTGAACACTCTCCAGTTTATACATTCAAGATCTGCACAGGTGTTTTTCACTGTAGCATTCTTGTTCAACTCATTAGCTACTAGGACTCTCATTTTTCTTCAGCGCTTTCTTTCAGCTATTCTTACATGAACATGAACTTGAGTTTGAGTTTTCATTATGATGTAATGATTTCCTCATTAAGAACACTGTGAGGTTGTGGTGGTCTATAATTTACAGTCTACCTCTGGTAGACAACTGGAAGTTTAGAAATGACTAGAAATGAGTATCCTTGCTTTTGCTGGATACATTGTCACTAATTAAAAAAAATCATCTAAAGATTTTATATCTAAAACAAACAGCAAAAGTATTGTTATATAATTTCATAATATATCTAAATAAAATAGATGTATATGGTGTAAACCATTATTCAGAGGAAAAAGCATGTTATCATTCATGTGATAATTTCATGGCGTGTGAGATTATGAATCAGTAAAAATCATTAAGTGCTACTTATATGCATCAACTTAAAACTTAAGCAGTGAATTGATACATTTAGTCTAAACTGTGTAGACCGTGTTATCAGTCCTTAACTCCAGTCTCAATACTGGACTGGCTTATTCAGAAGAGAAGCTTCTATTCAATAAAACCAACTCTGTAATAAATGTTCTTTGTACATTTTAACAGAAATGATCATGATGCCACAAAGGCATAGAACAAAAAAGTGTATATGGACTTATAAGATTTACATATACTTTCAAGTTTTAAAAGAATTTTATCCATCCATAAATCTCACTCCTTTATTGAGAAACTCACCTCCTCAAACGAGGAACAAAAACATATATTACCTATTCTCCTGTTACATACACCCCTCAAACAGTATCAAGCACATTGCTCCTGCAACTCCCTGGTCCCTATCTCCCCTGGAGACTGAAAAAAATGCATTCAGGAAGGTAAAATTATTTCATAGATTAGGAGAGGACCAAAGGAATGGTAGCGTACAGGAAAATCAAGACCTCTCTATTGAAAATAGGAAGAAATGAAAAAATACTTCTCCAATTTACTGGGCCTCTTGAAAACTTTTTATTAGAATGTAATCAGAAAAACTATTATGTAGGCTTGGGAAAGAGAGGACTATTAGGTAAAAAACATCATGAGATGGACAATTACAAACAGATGGAGAGAATTCAGTTTCAAGGTACAATATAGAGCTGATGATAGAAACACAAGGCATCTGTTTCCTGCTTTTCTGCAGGACCTATACAGAAGAGCACAAACAAGTGCTATCATACAGCATATGACAATATTAAATTATACAGTATTAAAAATGGTATGCAATTTTGCAAAGCAATCCCTACATATTTACTGCAAATCCTTTCTTGTAACTCAAAAACACAACACAATCTCACAGTAGAGGGGCCTAGCTTCTAGACTAGTATCAGCAAAATATCATTTTAACACTATGAAAGCACTTGGAAGCACAAGAAATTTTGATACTGCACTGAATTCATATGGAAATAAGAAAGTGCTTAGAACAGTTAGACAAATCAGCTTCATAATTAACACTGGTAGTTATTAATAATGAATAATTCATGAAGGATTCCAGTGAGTAAAATGAGAGTATAGATATACTTGCAATCTAAAGTGGCTGACAAATAAAAATCCACGAGAAAAACAGATCACCTCTTGTCTACATATTCATATTTTCCTGACAACAGATGTCTTTTTTTTTTTTTTTTGGTGAGATTTGATGGTATGTGACCCTAAATATTAATTGATAAAAACTGGCTGTGCAATTCAAATGGCAGTCAGGGAACATCATGATGAGATACTGATGTTGTAAGAAAGTCTTGCAGAAGATGTCTTTCAAAAATGAAAATCCATGAAATTTTAGAGTACAGAATTGGTTTTAGAAACTGATCTAATTCTAAACATAGTTTTAATTAAGTGAGCAGATTTCACTGAATTGAACAAGACTATTGTTGTACTTGAGTATCTATTCCCCTTTCCCAGGCAAAACTCTACAGAATATTTTTTCCTATTTCAAAAAATATGAGATTTGACTTTTGAGTGCATCAAAAATATACATACTTATCTTTCTATGTTAAAAAAATCAAAGATTAAGAATTTCTAAAGTAAATTATAAGATAATTGCGGGAGAAATTGTCTTTGCCTAAAGTGCATCAAAACTAAAAATACTTTTAAGAAGGCACAAATTGCTTACAAAAAAGTAAAGAAGTATTAAAATTGACAATTTTTACATTGATGCCAAGACTTCTCCTATATTTATCCTTTTATCTTTAAAGGTTTCTAGAGAAAGGACTGAAATATTTCACAGGTGCTAGGAACAGCATTATCCCAATAAGTACATGGTAAAGTAAACACGTAATTGAGGTTAAACAGTTAAATTTTTCCATCAAAGACCACTCACAAGAAGAACTAAGCAACAACGCCAGGACAAAAGGAAATCCTATTACAGGCACAGTTAGTGGAGCTTTGTCAAAGCCTCAAATGGCATCCAACTGAGGAAAAATTGAAAATAAGATATGCAAATGACTTCTTACTTTTTGGTCTAATGACCAAATCTGCAGTGAATCTACAGCTTCACTGTACAAGGAAAGATGATTAGTGAAATCATGAGGAAGAAGAAAAATAAGCTACATGAAATCTACAAAACAAAATTACATATCAAATCTATAAGTTTGTTTGCTGTAATGCACATAAAACTGTATCTTACTACAGTATTATCAGTTTTTATATAAATATATATATATACACATACATACTATCACTATTTATAACCTTACAAGAAAA
>JAUBOD010000151.1:1401211-1412471 GCA_032353885.1 Nothura maculosa
GCTGAGGGGGGACCTCATCAGTGTCTATAAATACCTCAAGGGAGGCAGTGAGGAGGATGGGGTTGGCCTCTTTTCAGGGATGGCCCCCACAAAGAACTAGAGGAAATGTCCACAAATTGAAGCATCAGAAATTCCTCAGGAACTTAAGGAAAAATTTCTTGACAGCGAGACTGACAGAGCCCTGGAACAGGCTCCCTAGGGAGGCTGTGGAGTCTTCTTCTTTGGACATCTTCCAAACCTGCTTGGACACAGCCCTGTGCTATAGGCTCTGGCTGTCCTTGCGTGTGCAAGGTGGGATGGCCTAGATGATCTCTAAAAGGCCCTTCCAACCTTAAGGATTCTGTGATTCTACGATAATGTCATATGGTGCAAAGCTTAGGAAGTTCCTGTGCGAATGAATGATCTCATGTCCAACAGTAGATGTTCTTTGGACTTCTATTACATACTTCACTTTACAAACCACTCCCAATTGCAGTAATCCCTCCAGCAGGAACTGGAGATTTTTGGTAATATTCATGTGTTAGTGCTCTTCACAGCATACTGCAAAGCAGGGAACACCAAGAATTATGAATGCTGATTTTTTTTTGCATTGTATCTTTCACCCTCTTGCCATAAACCTTTTTTTGAGTGTGTTTTCTGCAACAATATATCAATTAAATCATATTTTGCTTCTTAAGACAACTTGTGATGCTTCTGAATGCTGCAAATCATACAGTCTATATCATAAAATAATGTATCTGTCGGCAAGAACAAAGCTCAAATCCCTATATGGTTTGATGATAGTAATAAGGTCCTGGTCATATAGGTATAGCAGGCAAGAGAGAGAGAGGAGTCTCTGAGATGTTCTGCCAATTAACTTCTCACTAAGAAGTGGAAGGAAACAACAGCACATGATACCAGTTTTGCATATACCCCAGCACTTGTTCCTAAAGTCTATTCTACACGCAGAGATGACTGCAGATCTTTCCTTTCTTCAGTTATTCAGAAGAACATAGCCTTCAGATAGGAAACAAGGAAAAAACATTTGCAAGACCAGAGCGTTTTATTTACTTTTACATTTTGGAGGATGAACATGAAAACCTAATGTTTTCAAGCTTTTTCTTGTATCACAGCATATAATTTAGTGCTGTTTGAAAACTAGTTGCAAATTCTGTTAATTGATGTTTCAGTATTGTTTTGCAAATTGAGAAGTATCTATATCTTCTTGTGTTCTAAATTCCATTTTGCAAAGTGATTTATTAGGCAATCACCAGAAGAGGTGCATTAGACACTATTCACATGTCCACAAATGAGTTATCAATTATAGATTGTATCAAGCCTTTCAAGATCTGGTAAACAACCAGCTGGTCCTGTTCTATGAGAGAAAAGTATATAGATACTTGGAGTGAGTCAGAGGGTTTTCTTCCCAGAAAATGAATATAAACAGTATGACTGCCCTAAAGAAGCTTAACAGCATACTTTCCTCCAGACAGAATCTCTTGGACAGAACTAGAGGCAAAAGCACCTTTCCAAGGTGGAGACAATTCTCTGCTTACACCAAACTGGAAAGTGTCGATGCTTGATTCATGAGTGAGAATTTTGCTGGAAGGAAGGAGGGATGTTGCTAATCTTTTGTTATGAGCTAGGTCATCCTGTTCTTCTTGTCTTATCTGATTGAGAGGGAGTTTAATGGGGTGGCTGTGGCATTCTTTGCTTTGCTGGAAGACAACAGGACTAGTTTACAGCAGTTTTAAATGTTTTAATCACCTTTTTTACCTCCTGGCATATTACCTTTTTCACTCCAAATACTCTTGCAACCAAAGTGTTCAGAAAAACCTAAATGATACTTAAACTCTACTCAAAGAGTGTCTGAAAGTACAACATTTTCTTTTCTGATGACAATGAGAGTTAAATTCAGTGATATGGTAGTAGTAGTTACCATATATATCATATATATATTATCATTAAGTATCAATCCCTTGTACAACAGAACAAAACAAGCAACAATATACCTTTTTATTATACCACTGGCCTTTGTCTTTTAAATGAGCCCTGTTGCAAAGTATCTGATTTTTTTTCATTTGTTTTTTCTTCTGTTGTTTACTTCTGTCTGTCCACGGATCAATGTTTTCCATGGTTTCCATAATCACTGTTCCCAAACATTCAGAAGTTGGTATTTCAGAGTCACTAAAACAGTACATTTGGGAAAACAAAAGAAAACAATTAAAAGTTACTGATCACAGTTAGATAGATAGATATATGCTTGAGAAACTGCCTCTCATGTCTCTTAGGACAAAGTATAGAAATATATATAAGCTGTGTAATTCATCACCTAGTGGTTTCCTATTGCCTCCTCAAGCATGTAGATGCACAGAAACAGAAGCAAAAATTCTGAACATTTATGAATCTTGCTAGTGCTTATCTTCCAAGGGGCTTGTGACTCATGACTGGGACTCTCTGCAGTAACAATTACCTTTAAAGAACTAATTTTTAACCATCATTCAATTAAAGTTAGTACAATGACTGTGCATAAAACATACATGAAATAATTAGCGTGGATGGTTCTTAATTTAAAGGATGTTAAACAGCTTGTAGACATCTGCTAGCAAGCTGAAATGGGTCATTCAAAATTTATCTAACTAAATTAAGGGGAAAAAATGTTTCTCCTCCCGGGTCGGCATGTCACAAGATAACTAAACCGACTTAGTAGGCTTGCCTGGGAATCCTTAGCTGTCAGTGGTGAATATGCAAAGGGCCAGCAAATTAAATCAACCTGCCAAACTGTCAATTTCAAGCCTCATGACTGCATGAAAATAGCATCACTGGAAGAAATCAAGCATTGCCTTCTTTTGGGTTTCCTGGCACCTATTCAAATACTCATGCAGTTGTGGCTAATTTTGCATGCAAATTTCAGTCAATAAGCTCAGAACAAGACCTCCCAAGATATTTCAAAGGATCTGACAGTATTTTTTTTGAATACCAAATCAACAGTAGTTGAAATTCAATCTCCATTTGCTAGTGTTTTACATATGCACAGTGTCCCCTCTACAGAGCTAAGTTAATGAGAGCCGTACCTGCTTTCACTCACATCCTCCCAGCCGTCCTTACTGAAGTTCTCAAATACATTACTCATAACCTTGATGGACTGTTTGAGAAAAGCTCCATGATGTCCCAAAGAGCTCTTTTTCTTGGCTGTTTTTAATTTAACCTTGCTGCCTGTTATCTTGCAATTACATTGCCCACAGGTTGCCAGTGCTTTGGCTTCATCCAACAAACACTTCAGTTCCTGCACTTGACTCAGCAAATCTTCATTTTCATTTCTCAACCTGTTAGCTTCTGCCACTTGCCTCTTCAGAAGGACAATTTCTCTTTCCTGCTCATCCACGACTACCTGAAGTTCTGCTTTGTCTTTTTTTGTTTCACAAATGTTCTTATGTAGGTTTTCCAGTTCTCTTTCCCTCAAGTCTGCATTTTCTTGCTGTATTTTTAAAGATGACTTCAAGTCATTTTTGTCCTTCAGCAACTCCTTATTTAGGTCCCTCAGTTTCTTTAATTCTCCTCCAATACTTTTGAATCTTCTTTCTAGTTGATGTACCTAACAAAAAGAAAGTTAGTCTGTTTTAACGTATTAGAAACAAGAAAAAAAAAAGATTATGCTTTAAAATGTATTTACTGTATTAAAATAAATTTACATTAAGTACAAGGACAAAAGCAATCTAAAGACCTTAATTTAAAAATGATTCTAACACACTGCAGATGAATACACTTTAACTGCAATAATACAGCTGTTAAACAAAGGCAGATGGTAAAAGAAGTAAAAATTCCAGGCAAAGTGACACAGAAGTCTAAGTATGCAAATGAACCTTCCTGATGTATCTTCAGCTTATCATTGATTTGGTTATACGTGCTAAATCATTGAAACAAAATCAGAAAAAAAGCTATTTTTAAATATAGACAATTTTCCCGTAGCTATATGAAACTACAAGCCCTTTAACATTTAAACACACAAAATCTTGATTAAAAAAAAAAAAGTGCATAGTGAGAGACACCAGAAGCTCAGGAACTAAAGAACATTTTTGGTAACAGAAAGGGCAAATTTACCCCAGGTCAGCACAATCTCTATGTGAGCTTATGCAGCAGTGCAAACTAAATTACTTACCTTGTCCTGTAAGACCAATCCTATGCCTTCACAGCAATGTAAAGAAAACAAAGTCCCAAACTGGGACATTAAAACCAGTATTTTTCAAAAATGCTTTTTTTTCTTTTCTTTTTTTTTTTTTTGCTACTGCACATCATTTATTTCAAACTTATGGAATGATTCACAAAGTATGTATTATGAACTTGATTCAGATAAAAGAGAGATCTTAAAATCAAGAGCAATTAGGGGAATAGATGCTCATTTGTGAAGGAGTTGCTCACTTCTTCATTTGTGAAGGAGTTGGCCAACAAATCTTTAATACGCATGTTTTTCCATTGCTGTCTTCTTTGTGGGAAATTCACAGCCCTCACATTAGAGAGGTGTTGTGTTATGGTTACACAGACTTAGTGGAAGAAAACAGGAAGAGAAGGGATTTTGCTTCAGTGAAACCAAGATTTATTATTAGAATAGTAGTTTGTACTTTCCTCCCCACTGATAAAGAATGCCCTTCTTTAGCAACCTTTATAAGTTGGGATTCTATTCTTATTTCTTAGCTCCTTAAAGCAACCTTTTGACTTTGCCAGTGCTTAAAGACACTTATGACAGTTGGAAAGAGACAACACAATGAAGAGCTTCCATACCTATCCCTAAGGTACCATCATAACTCTGTAGAATCATGGAGATAAAAACTATGTAGTACCTGGCAAACAAAATTATGTTTCTGAAATATAGATGATAACTAAGTGTAAACTGTGTGACATTTCAGATGGTAGCATTCAAATTATTTCAATTACTCACTCTACCTTAAGATAAATGAATGTGAGCATTTCCTATTCTGTGTGTTATTATTTTAACATGATGTTTGTCATTCAGTAATAACGAGATGACAGTCTTCATTGCCTTACCATATGGCAAGTGTTAGAAGTATATGCAATCACATCATCTGCTGTAAATTACCATACTTCCTACAAGTTAATTCACAAATACAAAATAAACAGACATACCCAAACTGACATTCAAAGTTATAGATTTGTATTCCTTCAATTTAAGCACGCTTTTAAAGATTTATAAGTAATTAACACAAGCACTGTTTAGCAAAATGACAAACAAAAGGTGTAACACTGTTTGAAAGATGACTTTTCATTGTAGCAAACAAACATATGGTAAAATACAAGTGAGCCCTCTTAAGTGAACACCTGTTAAAATACTGAAGTACTTGAGAGTAATACGTACATCTATAAGAAGAGCAACTAGTTAAGAACACCTTGTAGCTGTAGAAAATATGTAGAATGCTGAGAAGATTCAATATATATAATATTTCCTAAGAATAAACATTATACTATTTTTTAAAAATTACAAACCCACCTATGCAAACATGTTTAAATGTACATTGTTTTTCTAAGATTTGAATAGAGTAGATAGATTTATAACTCATGCATCAATTTTACCCTGTAGAAAAAATACATGGAGATTAACTCCTGACAATATGAAGTTAAATATTCAGCAAAATAAATGAATATTTCTGAACTTAAAAGTGGTAAATGCTAACCATATGCTGTTCTTAATTCAGATAATTTGCTAGTTTCTGACATTTTATCTGTTAATATGCTATTAATTTACTCTGACATTAACCATGTTTTGTCCCATGATGCATCCACAGCTTCTTCACTATAATTGATTTTTCACACAATTTTGAAAATCCATATTTCTGAATTACGAAAGGAAAATCATGGCTTAGATTCATAAGTACTGACTTATATATCTGACTCACGCTAAAATTTGGATTAATAAGTTGGATTCGATACCTTACCTTCCGCAATGTCTGATCTGAAATCTCTTTTGCATTCTTCTTTGGAGTACTGTTTCTGATCCCTTCATCTTCACCGATTTTAAAAAGCAGCTCTATTAGAAAATAATGCACCTTCATCAGAAAATAAATAGTATTTTATCACAGCTACTACTTCAGTAAAACAATACATAGACATCTTCTGGAAATGCATTCTTTACTCTCTCAATTATTTAGACTGTGGTCCATTTTCTTGTCAAGCCTTTTGGTCAGTTTCTAAAGAGTGACCTCTTTTCAAAGTCTTCTGTCACATAATTATGAATCTTTGTAGCATCACAGTATGTTTTTTTTCAGAGTTCAAGATTTTCAAAGGCACAATAGATCTGCAGGTTAAAGACGCTGTACTTTCATTCCCATTTTTATTCTTTTATAGACTATTCCCTCTACGCCTTAAAAGCAAGATTCATTGCCTTTTTATCTACACAGTCCCTACCAGTTTTGTTCTCTAGGTCTTGTCCCCTGCTAGGAGGATCAGAGTGATTGGTGAACAAAGCAAACAGTAACAGAATTAGGATGGTTGAAAACTTTAAACTCCTTTTTTTGTTAAGTGAAAGATCATGTACCTCACCAGATAAATCACACAAATCATTCCATTCTAGTGTTGTAAATTCAGAAAAATTAGAAATTGAAACAATTAATGAGTGTGAACACGACAATATGCATCACCATACACTTTAGGTACTAAAAACCTCACAGAGAAAACAAGCTAAAAAGTTATTCAATCAATAGTAAAGGACGCTACCAAAACACATAGCAAATACTAAATCAAGTAAATGAAAAGTGAAAAATATTGCACTCAGATTTAAACTGAGACTTAGCAGTCTCAGACTGTGCACTAAGAAAAAGGAGCAATTATAAACCTCAGAACATCTTTTTATTAAATTTGATATGCTGCATTCAAGTACAAAAACATACAACAGTGTAGAAATGCCAAATATTCACTTTTCTTCTCCTCTTCTGCTCCCTCCAATTAGTTAAAAGAATTAATCTTAAGGGATAAACATCTGTGTTACAAGATGAAGCTCTGTTTTAGAAGTATTATTTCAAACTATGAGATGACACTGCAGGTCACTTAAAAACTTTTGATTTTTAAACAAAGCAAGTGTAGAAGAGAACAGAGTTACTCTCTGTAGATTCACAATCCTCTTGATATAAACAGTGACTAACAAGTTTGTTAGAGTGAATTAGACCTTTCTTTTGTCTTTGGAACATGTCATGGCCAATTAATACTTCTGTATTCACGAAATAAATGGAACACTATTCTAAAGATAATAAAAGCTGAAAAAGGTAAAACTGTGCATCTGGGGAATATGTACCTTTACCTTGATATTAATATGTTAGTTCCCATGTTATTTGAGAGTACAGTCCCCCAGCACAGTGGTACTGCATACATTTACAACGTTATTTAAGTAACACACAGAGATAATATGAACATGCTTTTCATCTTTTTCTAAATATTCACTCATTTGAATGCCCGTTGTAGATTTTATATCAGTATTTACAGTACACTACTGAAACAAAAAACGATTTCCCATAGTCAAAGAAACTGATCAAAGCACCCAAGGTGCTACATTTATTATGTGGATATATTAAAATACAATTTACAACTGTATCTATAAATAAACATATTATTACCACAGAATAAATAATACTACTGCATAATAGGAACTAAGGAAGACTGTACATCTTCAATATTATTACAGAAATCGGAAGCAACACAAAGAAAGGCAGTAGGCCACTACTTGCAAACCTTCTTAACAAATACAAACTAAATGGCCTATTCAACCCCCTCTCCTGCCCCCAACTGTTAAGTAATTGTTTACAGGAATTGGTCAGGGAGATAATGAAACAGCACTGCCTACAACTATACGTCTGTCTATGACAGCAGAAAGATTCATCTCATCAGTCTACTCAGCAAGATATATGCTCTATCCATCATACACCTACATAAAAAATATCAAGTTCTCCCTCAAAGAACAGACCCACAAGTCATTAAATCCACAATATTCAGTCAGCAAATTATGATGGTCTTATATAACTATCCCTCTGTCCCACTGAGAAATCATTAACTGCCAGCTTTAGAACATAGCACTTAATTTCTAATTAATAGTCACCAAATCTGATTATGAGGTAGTTTGACATGGCCGCCAAAATGGTATTTGAACTGTGATGCTGTAGTTTGCTATCAGGATTTGCAGAAATCTTTCTCAGGTAAAGAAAAAGAATGCATAAAATCCGAGCAGAGATATCAGCCAGTCATACAATAACTACTATATATAAATGGTCAACAGGATGGCACCTCAGTCTCCAGGGAAAGTTTCCCCTTACAAATAGGAGGTGCCATTGAAAGCTTCCAAGTTACCAGCTCCAGGTTCCCAAAGCTGAGCTATACCCGAAGCAGACAAAATGCCACAACAACCAGAAGAAAGGGAATTCTCACCTCCCTTCTGTGTTCTTGCCCACAGGCTGGGAATATGGCAGACTTGAAGGGATTCTAACCACTAAAAAAGCTCTTGAACAATCTCCCATAACAAACAGAGGAACAAAGAACTTACTTTTGTAAGAGATGATTGCTATTTTTCTGAATGTGACTACATAGACCAAATTTTAAATTTTTGGAGGAAAATATCTGAGCATCTATCAGCATACCTTCAACAGGGAATGACTAGTGATGTTAACTTTTGGATTGAATGGGTATTGAAAAATAACCTTTCCAGGCAATAGAGTCCCATCTGAGGCAATCTAGCTGACACAGACATAAGCTGAGAATGGCAGAAGCAAAGTTTGCTTTTCTTGTGCCAAGTATGTGCCTATTAGCCAATGATGAAGAAAAGCTACAAAGCCTAAAAGAAACTTCTTAAAAACAAAACAGTTACTTTCTGCTTTTTTTCTAAGAGATGAAGACTGCACAATTTCTACAAGAGTTCTGGTGGATGCTAAGAAATACTCTTTATCAAGTGCTGGGCCAAGTACTTCACCTGACACTCACTTGCCTCATACAAACAGCCACTGCTTCAACAGACTGCTGCAGGCTTTGAAGTGTCAGGTTTTCACAAAATAGCAATCATTTGTATCTTTGAAAATGTCTTAAGTGACTTTGACAATTCAACTGGATCTCCGTAAACAGCTCCAGTCTTCTCGATGCAGAAAATTATCCAGTCACATTTTCCATTTTAACTTTGGATTTGATTTTAGGGTAACCATAAATTACATGGTCCTCCTAAGGACAATTATTTTCAACTTTGACCCCTTCCAACGTGGCTTCATAAAATAAAAAGCAGCTATTCACTGCTTGCTCCTGACACGCATGATCAATATCTAATCAGGCTGTAGAATAGTGCCTATCACTGTTAATGCACAGAAGTTTTGTCTCTTTTCAAGAAATTATTCCCCAATGTTGCTAAGCTGGATGAAAATGAGTACCTGATTTAGGCAAAATTTAATAGCAACATCATTGATACACAGCATAATTATTACAGAATAAGTTCTTATCACATTTCCTTTTTGGAAAAGGAAACACACTTAAACAGTGAACAAATATTGTTTAACATGTATCATGATTGGCCTATCAACAACTTACATATATCAGATAATAGGTTTTATTTGGGAAGAAGGGAGTGATCACAAAGTCGACTATTTGTGTGCATTTGTTCTCTTTTCTCATTTTCTGGACAGAATGAAGTTAGCTACTGTCTATAGCTTGCTAGAAATACAGCTACTTGAGTACTTTTTCTATTTTTTCTTAATTATTTGTCTATTAATTAGCTTATATACTGAAGGACAAGAAGGATTGTCCATCTTTGGCACAACTTACAGAAGCAGAAGTGTTTCTTACAGCTTTTCGTATGTGAACCTAAAAGGTTTTCCTTTAAAAAATTTTCAGTTTTTTTAAAATATCATTTAAAAAAATCAATGATTCTACAACTGAGCCTTCATTCAAGTTATAAGAAGAATGCGTGCACTGTGACACACTGAAGAGTGGGGCCATCATCGCAAACTTTAATCAGCTGAAGTTGATTCTGGCAACTAAAAGCGATAGTGTGATGAAGAATCTGAGTAAACACACTTTAGCACTTGGTGAAGTGCCTTTTTTTTACTGCCTTTTACTAGGTCCTTGATAAACAGTCACAAGCTTTCAAATGACCCATTTAATGAGCAATGCATTCATTCATGTTCTTATGAGCATAAGCAAGGATTGCTTACATATGCTTATACATATGTTCACTGATACATGAAGTATTCTACAACCCTTTACAATCTCTATAAGTTATTCCTTTACAAAACATGAAACTCACTTAATGAACGTATCTATGGCATTGCAGTATCCTAGCATTTCCAAGAGGAACAGGGAATTTCTTTTTCACTCAGGCATGATCAAATATTTTTGTCAACCTCAATTGATCAAAGTTTGCAATCAATTATAATCCTCACAGGCTAAGAAAATGTGTTACTTAACACATATCTGTAGTGAGTAACCATCATACCAGCAACCAAACCCAACCTATCTATTTTTAAAGAGGGTAAATTTTAATCTGAAAAGTGACTGAAGAAGTAAGGATTCACCCTAACAATAAAAAAGTTCTTCCTCATATGCAAATAAATCATAGAATCATAATGTTTGGAGAAGACCTTTAATATAATCAATTCCAACTCTAAACCCTTCAAGATCCTGCCTGCTAAAACACATCCCTAAGTGCCTCATCCACACGTTCCTTGAACACTGCCAGGGACGGTGACTCCACCACTTCCCTGGGCAGCCCAAGGCTTCATCGCTCCTTCGGTGTAGAAATTCCTCTTTATGTCTAACCTGAACCTCCCCTGGCACAACTTGAGGCCATTTCCTCTGGTCTTATCTGTACCTATTTTGGAGTGGAGCTCAACCCCTTGTTATAGGGAGTGATAAGGTATCCACTCACTCCGGACTAAACAACCCCAGCTCCCTCAGCCGCTCCTTGTTAGGTCTGTGTTGCAGTCCCCTCGCCAGCTTCATTGCCAGCCTTTGGACATTCTCCAGCATCTCAATGTCTGTCTTGTGGTGAGGATCCCACCTCAATTTGTACCGAAAACTCCTTGTCCTTTTGCTGGCCACCACTAAGAAGAAGAGTTAGGCCCCATCCTCTTTACATCTTCTCCTCTGAACCTTCTCTGTTTCCTCTCTCTGCCCAACTCTCCAACCCATCCAGGTCCCTCTGGATGGCAGCGCAGCCTTCCGGACAGTCAGCCACTCCACCCAGCTTGGTGTCATCTGCAAACTTGCTCAGGGTGCCCTCTGTGCCCTCGTCCAGGTCATTGATGAA
>JAUBOD010000151.1:1412571-1425359 GCA_032353885.1 Nothura maculosa
ACCCAGCTTGGTGTCATCTGCAAACTTGCTCAGGGTGCCCTCTGTGCCCTCGTCCAGGTCATTGATGAACAGGTTGAACAGCACCGGGCCCAGTACTGACCCCTGTGGGACACCACTGGCCACTGGCCAGCTGGACTCAGTGCCAAAGCAATAAATATGTCAAGTGCCTGCAGTTCCAGACATATGACTGTTTTTTTGGAAGCACATGTTACTGCTCAGCACCCAGGTTCTCACTATTGGTCCTCCTTCCACTTGTATCTCTACAAAGATTGACTAAATTAGCAAAAACAAAGAGGTAATTTTTAAAATCTACATGTGCAACTCTCACTAGTTTCCTTCAGCTTTGTCTGGGTCAATAAATGTAACACATGAGAACAAGAAAATAAAACAATAACTTTCTATCATCAGCAGCTGTGTATTTCTACTTGTTTTTACAGCAATTGTAAAGTGAGTTTCAAGAAAAGTAAAACTTTCCTTTGGCATATCCAAACAGCCAATATTGCCACATTAGAGATAACAGTTAAAAAAAAAAAAAAAAAAGTGAGGGGGTGGGGATAAACAAGAGTAAGGCTTTACCGAAATTTCTCAAAGTCTCCTACTCCCTCTCCCTGGAAAACACTGAGCACAAGCAACTCTCCACAGATTTCACACCCAGCTCTACTTATCCACTCTTGACTACTTTTGCCGGGTGATTCAGAAACAGCAAATACTATGAAGTATCAGAGAGGGCTGATGGGGACACCACAGCTGTTGAGTACAGTCCTCCCTGGCAATGACTCACTTTACTATCAACTTTCTACAGACTGTACAGATACAAAAGAATACATCCAAGAACAATTCTTATGAGGAATCCACTATTGACTCCACTATATTAATTCCAATAAGGATCGCACTATTTTGATTTACTTTAATTCCACATACTTTTTTGAAATTACCATTAGAAACAGAAGTATGGATCAGCATGTGAGTTTTATAATGCCACACTTCAGTACTGAAAGAACCATTTCAGTCTCTATAAAAGGATTCATAAACACATAAATATTTTATTTTTTTAAATATATATGCACATATATTTTAAACACATTAAAAAAATCTATTTTTAAACATATCATAAAGCATACTGCAAATAAATAATTCACATGCATATTACTGTACTTTATTGTGTATATAATTGATTAATTAGGCAGATAGAAAGCTAAAAAACATAGAAATAGAAATTAATTAGAAATAAGAATATTTATGGTTTTATTTTTACAAAATATACATCCAAGAAAAAATAATTTCCATAGATACTAATCTTAAATATTTCTTAAAAAGTACATGAAATACTGTACTTTTCATTTGCAAACACAGTTAAGCTCATGAATTGTAAGCTCACCCATAGAGTGTTGTACTTTCATCTGATCCAATTCTTCTTCAAGATCTAGTCTGTAAAACAGAAAACAAGGAAAAGTAAGAATGACAGAACAATCATACACACCAGTAAAAACCACTACAATGTAATTAAAGCAAAAAAAAGCAAAATATTACTGAAGAAGAAAATGTCAATGCTCAGGAGTTAGTCTTCTAAGTAGCTAGCACTCAGTATATTTCATCAAACTCTCAGCAAAGCAATAGATTAAAATTGAAAAAAGTAACAGTTTACAGAACTCGGATACTAGAGTTAAAAAATGCTACTTGAATACGGTTCAGTTAAACTGCCGTTTTCCCATACAATCTTTATAGGCATACAATCTTTATAGGAAAACAATCATTAATTATATCATGGCATGCTGTTTAAGCAAGAAGATCCCCAAATATTTTAGTCTAGAATTCTGAAACACAGGATAGGCATATATGCAGACCTTGTTAAAAATATAGTCTAGTAGCCAATACTCATGCACAGTATTCTAACTGTATTCTGAAAGCTGTTTTACTAATCTCTCCATAGCTTTTTCTATAGTAGTTCAAAGAGTAGCATTCAACTGCATTGTGGGAAATTTAGTTTTACAGAATCCCTCTAAGGCACTAAGAAACACAGGTCAAAATACCTGGTAAGGTATTTTCATTTAGGGAAAGGAGTTAATCTGAGATATAATGACCTTTTCAGTATACATTGTATTTTATAGTACAATGTATGTTTGATGTGCCTCTCAGCTCTAACTCTAAACACTGCAATTTATATTCTACAGTTTCACATAAAGTACACAGAAAGTGAAACATATGTGAAAAGTTCAAGTAACTGGCTCTGCATGACATAGGATACTGGCTATTTAGAGCATTAACTAGCTGAAGGACAAAACACTCCTTCAGAAAGACATTCTCCATTGATTCCCTGTTACTAAAGTCTGCATTAAACAAAATATGAGTGCAACGGAGTGAATTAGTTGTTTTATAATGTTTAGTTTTTCAACTTCCATCTAGTGAAAATTTAACTTCTCAGCTTTAAGGACATTCTCTGAAAAAATATATATTTACATACATATTTATATACATATACTTATTTATAACCTGCCTCTATACACTAGCTATATCACCGTAAGACAACAATTGTACAGAACATTTTGAAAGAGTTAATATGTTAAGAGTTAATTTTTTTTAAAAAAATGGTTTAGAAGATATATGGCATTAAAGAAATAATATAAGTATAGGAGTAATGTTTTATAATCTGATCATCTAAAATACTCTCAAAGAAATTCATTTGGCTGTGAAACAGATTCCAACTGATGTAATGTTTCAACGTAGCTTAAATAAGAAACTGTAACATGTAATACACCTATATTACACAATCCACACAATTAACAGTCTGTAACTTCTTCTGCAGTCCCTTCCCCTTTTACTCCTTCAGCTGCTGGGGCAGGACAGCTCAGACTCATGCCAGACTTCTTTTTTATATCCGCTTACAGACTTCCTAAGTGAATCTCAGCTATCTGATCTTTTTGTACCCACAGATAATTTTTGCCTCCACAACCTGCTGTGGATGCAAATTCTTGAAGTTCACTGCACATCACATAAAGCTGTGCATTGCTCTGTCAGTTTCATCCCAATCTCCATCTCCTTTTACCAAGCTACTACTTTCACTATTCATATAATGAGATCCAGTGAGCAACAGTCTCACATTTAACATACCTGATGCCTACCTAATTTCATAAATCTCCATCTACACAGCCCTCCTCAGTCTCTTCCTCTTCCAACTGGGCAATCCAAACAACCTCTAAATCTCTTGTTAGGCAACCACTCCAGCCCCTCCATTCTTTCAGCTGTTTTACCCCTATGCTCCTTAAATGCACTGTTTTTTTCTTGAGATGTAGAAAGTGGAGCTGCTTATAACACACAAGACAATCGAGCCAATTCCTAATCCATCTCACCATCCACTCATCTATCCCACACTTTCAAACCTTGCTCAGGAGGATGTTGTGAGGGATGATGTCAAAAGCCTTGCTCAAGTCCAGATAGACGACACCCACCGCTCTGCCCTCATCTATCCAGTCAGTCACTCCATCATAGAAGGTGATCAGGTTAGTCAAGCATAATTTCCCCTTGGTGATATGGATATACCGGCTATATGGTATGGATATACTGGCTACTCCTGATCACCTGCTTGTCCTCCATGCACTTAGGGACAGCAGCCAGGATGAACTGATCCATCACTTTTCCAGGCATGGAGGTGAGGCTCACTAGTTTGTAGTTGCCCAAGTCCTCCTTCTTGCTCTTTTTGGAGACTGATGTGATGTTGGCTTTCTTCCAGTCCTCCAGCACCTCCCTTGTTCTCCAGGACCTTACAAAGATGATGACAGGCAGCTTGGCTATGACATCCGCCAGCTCCCGCAGCACTCTGGGCTGCAGCCCTGGCCCATGGATTTGTGGGTGTCGAGTTTACTTAGGTGTTTTCTGACCCAATCTTCCTCAACCCAGGGCAAGTCTTCTTTCCAGGCTTCTTCTCTTGTCACTTCTTTGCAAGTGTTTCTACAATAAAAAGGTAGTTCCTCTGGAAAGTTTTTCAAGCAACACACAACTATAAGCTTAAGGCATAGAAACAGAAAGAAGTCTTTGAAGATGCCTCCTCTATGTTATGCCAGTATAACTGCTGGGAGTAGAAGGGAGTTGTAAGTTTATTTAGAATAGACTTTGAGGATGATGTATATTATCAATATGAATCAATAAAATGCAAGAATTGTAATGCACTAATTTTATTATCATTGTGCTTCTGAACTCTTTGCTCCATAAATTTCGTATGTTTTATGTGCAAGAGCTTTTCGTATGTGCAAGAACTTCTTCTCCTCATGAAAATATTCCTTTGACAAGTATAGTATTTTATAGTTCTCTTTTTGATATGAATTATCTTTTCACTTGAGTAAAAAGTACAGATATACAGCATATGAAGTTTTAGTTGCTGCTAAAGAAAAAGCTTTTTCTTCCATTTTCTGCTTTTTCTACTAAATCTGCAAATTTTAAGGTTAGATTTAATTTTGTGTATTGTTTTTTCAGGAAATAATGTAGTCCACTCAAATTTGATGATTCAAGGGAAAAAAAATAAGAACAGAAGAACTTGATTTGGAATATGGACAACAAAAGTGACAACAAAAGAAAAATTCTAAATTGAATGCATATAGTAATGTAGAACTTAGTATATTAATTAGTAATATAATGAAAGGCTGCAGTTATCAAAATAAACAAACAAAGAGTTATTTAGAAAAATAGGCTTTTCAAGAAAATGAATCTGCCAAGTTTTCTAGGTCTCCTCCCTTAATGACGGGCATTGGACTAGATGATCTCTAGAGGTCCCTTCCCTTAATCATTCTGTGAGTGATGGGATTTGAATAAGATAGAAATACGTGGAAAAAAAAGGAAAAAAAAAGAGAGAATCAAATTGAGTTGTGTGTATAAACGGGTAAGTATCAGCTCACAATGCTCTGCACCTTTTTGATGAAATCAGAAGCTGCTACTACATTTTAAAGTCTCTGTCACAATTATGCTGTGCACACTGCTATCCAATTCAGCTTTTACAGGAGAGGCACCCATGACAGAATTTTCAACAACATGGATTGAACTGGAAACCAGCACTTCACTATGTCTATCAAACTCTGCGAATAAAGAACACTCTCAGTTCATACAATATTCTATACTGTTTGTGGAACAGGTAAACCCTAGCACAGGATTCAATGCCCAGAAATCTAAGTAAGCTTTTTAGAATTGTAGCATAGGGACTTCGATTGAAAAATCCTAAAATATAAACGAATGATAACTGGAATTTCGGTATGTTTTAAAAGCAATAAAAAAATGCTCAGAATGGTCTTTCAAAATTTGCATAAACCTTCTCTATCTGTATGGATGAATAACCTTAGGCAAAAGACATTCATTATTAGGAATACCTATTAGCAATCTAGATAAAAAGAAAGTAAGTAATCACTCAGTTAAACTTTATTAAGTTTCATTAAATTCAAAGTCTCAACTCATATCTGCAATGGCATTACTAATACAGTGATCCACTTTAAAAAGATTTCAATGCTGAAAGGAATTATTGCTCAGTCTAGAGGCAGTACTTACAATAGTGTATTTCTATTGGTGTGTTTTTTTTTCTCTGAAAAGGTAAGAAAAATCTTTTCAAAACAAATCATTATTTTTATTTCCTAATTTGTTTGAGAAGGTATTTTCAATCCTGGTTATTACATAGCCTAGGTTTCTTGAGTCTGTGTAAGACTGTATGGCTGAAAAAAGTACCCTAAAAATTTGATAAAGGCTCAACAACTTAATAACCTAGCTGTTAAAACTACGAAAGGAATACATGTTTTTCTTCTAATTTTAAGAACAGAAGCATATTCGTATAACATGAACTCAAATTCTTATTAAAAATATGTATTCTGCTTCCATGCATATTTTCCTGCTCAGGATGATTTCAAAAAGGGGTTAAAAAAAAGAAAAAGGAAAAAAGAAGAAAAAAATGCGGTTTGCAATCTGTTTGTAGTAGCAATAAAATCAAATTAGTTAAAAAAGAATGCAAAGTCTAGGACTTTTTTCATAAAATACCTTGCTGTTATTTATACTCAGAATCTTCATGTTTTCTAGCAGCTCTGCTCATTTCAAATGATAGCCCATCAGGTGGGGAGAAGTGACTTAAAAGGCCCTGAAGCCTAGTAAGAATCACATGGATACAATCTGATGTACTGTGTTTTATGCTTGAACTTAACTGAAAAAGTCTCATGGCCTGGAGTTTCCCGCACACTGATTCTAAGTAACTCCAGCAAAATTTGTTTTATTATTTGGCACTAAATATGGTCAAAAAATGGAAAAAAAAGAGAGTTTCTGACAATATAGCCTATTCCAAAACATATATTGATCTTTTCTCTATTAATTCTCTATTAACAAGGAATATTCCAGACTAGCAGTATTTTATCAGGAATTCCGGATTACATGACAAGGGAACTGTTTCCTAGCCAAGAGGTAGCTAATGAGTACTTGAATTAGCTGGAATCACCACCCTAAATTAGAAAGGATTGACTGTGGCTTCCTTAAAGGCTTACATTACAAGGCTTCTAATGTCACAAAGAAGCAGCAGAGTCATGTCATTTTGCTTTGGAAGGCAACATAGATTTATTCCTAACATTGCAAGAACAGCTTCAACATTTTCAGTTTGCTATCAATTACTTGATGGAAATTTTCATTGTATACACACAAACAGCACCATGAGGAGTAGGGAAGCACAAAGCATTATTTTTATGTATTAATTGTTCATTCATGTCTTCCAGCTATTATTACTGCTGTCTTGGTTTGCAATATTGAATTGGTTGAATATTGAACAAAGGCAGCATAAAAAATCTAGAGAGATCAAATCTGTTCACTTAACTGTTGACATTTTTAAGAGTACTGACTTTGATGTATACCAACTACTTCCAGTATCATACAACAATTTTGTTTTATGGCGGTATAATGCTTTTGTTTACTCCTCTTTTTATTTGGTTATTTCTCTAACACTAAAGTATTCATGCTTTCAGTACCTAAAAAGAGGTAACACAAAACAAGCAAACAAAAAAAAAAACCACAACAAGAAAACAAAAAACAACAACAAAAACTAACAAAAAAGTGCTATAGAATCTTTTTTGCCAAAGGAGTTACTTCTGATTCTTCGAGATTATAGTTAAGCATCAGCAAGAAATTCTCTGTAACAGTTGCTTACCTATCAAGTTAGGATAATATGCGAAATGTTCATACCATCTGCATGGTTTTGCAGGACCTCTGCAAAACACACTTTCCTGCTAAAACAAAATTTCCTAATACTCATCATTTTTAAATGTCAGCATTTCTAAAGATACCATCAGGAGCCTCCACACAGCTCCACACCTAAGGTACGTACACACATGCGCACTTGGCTCTGAATGCTTTAAGGAAATGGTAGTTTAGAAAGAGATCCTGAACTGCAGCAAAGACTCCCTCCATGGCCATCAATCAGCATAGAGGGCTCCTTTCTGGAGGAGCTGCTCACCCTAGATCAGCGGACTGGCACAGGACAGTGGTCAGTTTGCCTGTATATTGCTGCTTCAGTAGCAATCTGCACCCCATAAGTGAGCGCAACTTTAGCAGCATTCATAAGCAGGCCTATGGAAGACTCCCATGCTTCTACACTGGTAGACAAAAGAAATTAAGACAGCAGGCTTGTGGTTGTGTAAAATAAACACTCAACAAAGAGTAAGGCTTCTTTTCATTTGTTCCAGGGAATTCTATCTGGATAGTAAAACCAAGCAGATAATCCATTCTCCAGCAGAGCTGCATACATATGAAGAAATAGCCCATTCCGTGTCGAAGATTACAGGTCATAAGATTGCTGCAGAGCAACTCTGCTGAGAAATAAGCAGACCTGCCACAATCTCAAAATCTCCTAATGCACTGGCATGGTATTGGTGCTGTGGATAGATATCAGTGATCTAGTGCAGGACTAGCTGCACTCAGGGAGGACCAGGGGGTACCGATTGCCCTTTCAACTGTTCTCCCTCAAAGACATGGAATATTGCCAAATGAAAAAGCAAATGAAGAAATACTGCTAAGTAAGTTTTCTTGACTTTTTCTCTAGGGTCTTCAGAAGAAGTCAGCAATGTTCCTATGAAGGTAACTAAAATAATCATCTTTTCAAGACATTGAACCAAAGTAATGACAGGGAAATTTTTCTCAAGTCAAATATTCTAAGCTTAAATCAAATATCCTAATAGTCCTAAGGAAAATGAGACAGTGAAAGAAACAGTACTTTTCTCACAAGCAGAGAAGAGTTTGAGGAAAGAGAGAGCAGATCAACAGAAGAGGCTCTTCTTGATACAAAGAACTGACTGTGCTCTCTGTCCATGCACCTTTAAAAGGGTAAAAATACAACTCAGATTAGAATGCATATTCATATTAAACATACTTTGTAAAAAGTCTCTAGATATAATATGGGAAGTGGTAGCTATAAACTAGCATGTGGAGTCTGAAATATCATTATGCAAATACTCATTTTAACCCTCTTCTGTGAGAAACAAGCCGGACACACACTTTATCTGACTTCTGCATATGAAATACTACTATGATTGAAATGCTTTGCTTTTTTTTCTCCTCTAGTGTTATGATCCAAGAACATTTGCCTGCAGTAAAGGCAAAAAAAAATGTTCTTTTCACAGGTCCGTATATTTATGTGTCAACTGACAGCCTTGGGAGGTGAGAGTAAACCTTGGAGCAGGTGTTTGATCTAGATTGTATGAGAGAGCAAAAACCATTACATATGTCTGGGGATAATGCTGCCAAAAGAGAAAAGCAAAATGCACTAGCATTACTTACATTTTGGGCATGTTCAAAATATCCAGAATGATTTAGCAGAATTCTTTTACTGAAGGAAAATCATGAAGAATGCATACAAAAATCTTGCTTTTGTAATTAACCAAGGTAATGGAATATTTGATTATACAGATTCACTGATCTATCCATCTTATTTTTAACATTCACTTTCTAGAAATATTTCTTTATCATCCTTTTTTTTCCGAATTCAGTCAGTTACAAGATATATGAAAATTGCAGGGTGCAGTATGTGTTGGTGCTAAGTAAAGTCTGTCTGATTTACAACCCATATTCAGGAATGAAAAAAAGATAAAAACAACGGCCACACATATACCCAAGGTCTGCTCACGTTACAAAAAGAAGTGAACAATGCTATATGGTCAAGAATGAGTTCAATATGTATTTTAAATTAATAGTCACTGAAAAAATAAAGATGTGCTAGGTGACTAAAAGAGTTTAAATATGAAGCATAACAAATCTTGTAAAAGAACAGAGAAAGCCAGGTAGAAACCAATGCCTAAAAATGTATAATTCACGTAGTAGTCTTCTCTTTGCTTTACTGTATCGAGTTAATGGATTATAAAGTGATTAAAAAATATCACTGAGTGAATTATATTCATAAGTTCAACTTGGACCTTTCTGTTCCTTTGTAACAAGGCTATAAGAGCAGCCTCATACACAGAAGATAAATCATTATTACTCTATTTATTTTAGGAAGGACTCTGTCTGAAGGCCCAGGACCAGGGTGCCAGTGCATTCTATACAGCTCTGTTCTGAGGATATGTACTTGGGAACTTCTTTGCATAAATATCAAGACAGTTATCTTCTCCCTAGTGGTTTTATCTTTTATGTAAACATCATATAACCAACAGACAGTGGTTCCAGTAACAATACAATCCAACATTTCTAATTATTGCTTACATTTGAATACTTTAGTATTAGGAAAATTTGTAAAAATTCACGTTCACTTGAAAAAAAATGAACATTGCCTATACCACACTTTCTGAATTCATTAAAGTTTAAAATGTTATTTTCAAAAAATAAGATAATTTAGAAGCTTATATATATTTACCTTTATATGTACATATATTTATATATTTTGCCTTGCACAATATAAAAGGAGTTTGCAGATTATCATGAATATCATACTGGGTCATAGTACAGATTTAATTTGCTCAATATTCATATATTCTTATTTTTATAACTGTAGAACTGCAAAATAAAGGAAGGAGTCCAAAAAAAAGGGAAGAATATATATGACAAAAAGTTGATTTAAAAATTAAATTTTAAACATTTATTGAAGTCTTCGGAAAAAAACTCCAATGTATCCACTTCTTTGCAATACTTAAATCTTATTCTTAGCCAAGGAAAATTTAAGCTAGCATTGAACAATGGGCTCAGCTCTATGTTTCAGCAGACTGGCACTGCTATTAGCCAGATATTTAGGAATTCCAAGATAGATGTCTGAGAGAAACTTAAAGGAGCTGCTTCCCAACAGTGCTGAATTTAGAACTTTGCTATCTTAAAAAGTGACAGGCTATGTAATTCTTTGTATTACTCAGTTATAAATTCTGGGTTCTTAGAGTTTCTACCATGATCATTCCATAGTGTTTAAGAAAATATATTTAGCATTTCTTTTTAAATACACTTGTGTGTGTGTATATATAGATATACATATCTATGTCCGTTTGTATACATATGTGTGTATAAAAATTGTTGCACAGGAACTTTATGTAGGTTAATAGCTCACAACCATGTCAGGAAATGCATACCCCATTTCCACTAAAGTGTTAAAGACCGCTTTGTCTGGGGAGTAAAGTAAAGAAAAAGGCAGCATTTTCCGAGTAATGTGATTACCAACAGTACAGTATTTCTTTTCTGCAACTCATATAATCTGCAGACAAAAGATCTGTATGAACATAATAACAAAGATTAAAATTAGTCTAGACAAAAACCTGTTTGAGAGCTATACCAGAATTTTTGCAAATAAGCATTGAAATGTTTCGCCAATATTCAACTGAAAACTTTCCAGTTCTGTGCAGCTGCAAGATGCTGGATCCTAGAACACTGGTGTTATCTAGCTGAATTTAAGAGACTTCAAATTTTGTATGTTAGTTGATAATAATCTTGCATGATTTTAGCCATTCCATACAACTCCGATAAAAAAAAAAAATATACAGAAAGGTTCACTTTCACTCTGATTTAAGTTTTAACTGCCAGTTAAATACTATCCTGCTTTCTGCTTGCTTAAAGGAAAGAAAAACTGATAAAGTACCATGTTTTCCTTGATAGAGGATCTGAATACTGACATAATAGCTGCCTTAATAGTATGCAATAATGTGATACTTAAAAGGAAATGGCTGCAATATCGTACAGGCATAGAGAAAATGACCCATACAAGAAGATCAGTAAAAGGACATGCAGCAGAGCTGCAGAATTGTACTCACTTGATCATTAGCTTTAATACAAACTTGAAAAATTCTTAGTGAATTTATTAGAACAATCCTTTTTATTTCTCTCTACCTCTTCAATTTTGGCATAGGTTTAGCAGGCAGCTGCTAACTTTGAATTGCTAGGATTTCTACAGAGAGAGTTATGGAAGCTTAAAAGCTAGCCTATTCTTAGATAATAGTCTAGATGTCAACATAAAGTTACATCTTACACTTTTTTTTGCTTGTTTTCTCATCCCAAATAAATGAAAAAGACAGATTCTATAAATAATAGAATTAGAAATGTAGCTTTCAATCCATGTAAGCTACACAGTGATGTTTCAAATATAAATATGTTCTTTGTGAAATAGTGGGTAAGAGCCTTAATAAGGAAGACAGATGAGACTTTTAACTTTTTTCTTTTTTTTTTCAAACAAAACTATCACTAAAAGTACTTTATATACAGTTAGAACAATTAGTCTGTATTCATCTCAATATAAATTGCAGTAATAGTAAAAAAAAGGCCTCTTCCCTTCAAAGGAATATCAGGAAATATTCAAAAGCAATATAAAGTAGTGACCACACATTGAATAATCTTAATTTATTATTCAATTTTACTAAGCCAGTTACTGACTATAGCATTACTGACACTTTTTTACAGGCACAAATGACTCAAATTGATATATCATGTTAACTCTGGGGTTAACATGGGTGTGGCTTTGAAACATACTCCATTACTTTGAAACGTATTCCATTATTAACTACACAGCAATATAATACATACTGTTCTTTAAAAACACACATACACACAAAAAGACCCTCTCAGGCTGAGTTTAAGAAGAGAATGAATACCTTAGAATAAAAGAAAAAAACTGAGATTACCTAGGTATAGACTATGGTGACACAGTACCTGCAAAAGAAGTTTCACAGAAAAAAATACTCATGCTGCCAACTGAGTCAGTCCCACTGACTCATATGTCAAGTACTCTGAACTTCGTGAAAACATGCAATCCTTGTATTTTTGAAAAGAGATGCGTTATCTGAAGTCTATAACCCTTTTAACAGCTAATGTCCAGTCTGAAACGTGTAGCATGTAACAGCTTAAATGAAAGTCTAACAATCTATATTTATAAAGGCCAATATTTTGAAGTTTTGAAGGGCAATGTTTTGAAGGCATTCACAGAAAGCACTAGGCAGTCATTTTCCCTGGCTCATAAGTAGATTTTATAACTTACAAACTGATTTTTGGAATGTACTAATATTGCTAATGACATGAACACTGAGGTGGACTGAGAACTGGCTGGATGGCCGAGCTCAGAGGGTGCTGACAAATGGGGCCGACTCCAGTTGGAGGCCTGCGGCCAGTGGTGTCCCCCAGGGGTCAGTACTGGGCCCGGTGCTGTTCAACCTGTTCATCAGTGACCTGGACGAGGGCACAGCGGGCACCCTGAGCAAGTTTGCAGACGATACCAAGCTGGGTAGAGCAGTTGATGTTTCAGAGAGCTGCGCTGCCATCCAGAGGAACCTGGAGAGGCTGGAGAGTTGGGCAGAGAGGAACCTCCTGAGGTTCAACAAGGACAAGTG
>JAUBOD010000151.1:1425459-1445459 GCA_032353885.1 Nothura maculosa
CTGGAGCACTGGGGGCAGTTCTGGGCTCCCCAGGACAGGAGGGACGTGGAGCTTCTAGAGAGGGTCCAGTGGAGAGCGACAAAGATGATTAAGGGACTGGAACATCTATTGTGTGCGGGGAGACCAAGGGAGCTGGCCCTTTTTTCCCTGGAGAAGTGAAGAGTGAGAGGAGATCTGATATTTGCAATTACCTGTAGGGAGAATGTCGGGAGGATGGGGCCAATCTCTTCCTAGTGGTGGCCAGTGACAGGACAAGGAGCAATGGGCACAAGGTGAAACACAGGAAATTCTATGTGCATGTGAGGAAGAATTTCTTTCCTGTGAGTGTGACAGAGCAGTGGCACAGGCTGCCCAAGGAGGTTGTGGAGTCTCCTTCTCTGGAGATCTTCCAAACCCACCTGGATGCCGCCCTGTGCCATGTATTCTGGGTTTCCTCTGCTGGAGCTGGCGAGTTGGACTAGATGATCTTCAGAGGTCCCTTCCAACCTCAACCATTCGGTCTTTCGGTGATTCTGTGGCTTACGTTAAATACCTGGGGCAAGAATCAGTGACCTTTTATGCTTTATTTTAGTGCATGTACTTTGTTGCATTATACATCTATTTCCCAGAAAATACATGTGTGAATTAAAGGCCTGTTTTTTTGGAAGGAGGAAAGAAATAAAGAAAGGACATCTTCCTTAGAGTTAAAATAAAGAAGCAAACAACAACAACAAATAATTTTGTTTGCTTAGTATTCATTCTCTTTTCTACTCAAGCAGCGAAGTTACATATATCCATACTTCAGACTTAAAACAAAAGGTAATATTTATGCAGACACCCATGTTGATGAGTTTCTTAGTAGGTTTGAATTACAGTTCTCAGTCTTTCCATTAAAAAACAGTACATTCTACCAAATTAATTGTGCTATGTGTATTGATTGTGGGCAATAGCCCACAGAAGCTAAAGGCTACATTGTTTCTAAAATCATGTTTTTAAGTAATTGGTAGGACTCTGAATATTACATCCTTTATACACAGAGCTTAAGTGGAAATGTGTGTAGTAATGACTGTCTAAAAAAATTCAAGTGCAGATATTTAAATGTTCACTTGCCTCATTGAATGCACTAAGACATAATCAGAGGTTGACATTGAAAACAGACGTGCAAAACACTGGCTCTATTATTTCCTTACTTCAACTAAAAATAGGCTGGATTGCCAATAAAAAGGAAAAAAACAATCATCTCACATAAGTTCATATTAATGCTGGCTTCTTTTTGAGAATTAAAAAGAACTCTTCTTGTTATGTTATCAGTTTTGTTATGTTAACAGTTTGAAAGAGCTTAACTGTCTCCTTCTACCTCTTGACCACAACCATGGCCAGTGATCAGGAACGTACCAGGCAAAAGATGGTTCCCCATAAAGACAACACCATGCAGAGCTCATCAGCCCCCAGAAAGCAGGAGACAATTGAACCATATTGATCACACATTGGGCAAGCACAATGTATGTAAAAACTCTGTTCCCTAGCTTTGTGTGAAAAGCATAGGCTTAGTGCATGTTTTTTAACATGTTATTGTTCCCAGGCTACTGTCATCTGTGCTGTACGTGTTGATTAGTTAATGGATGAAGTATCACAATATCAATCATATGTATGGCAAGAGCAGTGTTCTTTCCTATATAAAAAACAAAATAAAAGTAGTATGTTTAATGATGACATATGCTACCTTCAAAATAAACGGAAAACATAATGATGAAGTGACAAGGACAAGCACTAAACTGTTACAAGTGTATATAAGAATATCCCATGAAATACACAGCTACTGTGTGTAGGATGCTGAAGTACCTTACGAGCAACACACAAGGACTTACATACTGCTGAACATTTTGCTGCTGTTGAAATTCTGTGATAGCAACCTTCATGGTACATCTGCAAAATTGGTTTGCATTGTGACCCACTGGGAAAACACATTTTTTTTAAACTGACAAAAAGATACTCAAAGTCTGAACAGAAGTTTCTACAATGTCTTGAGTCTTAAAAAAAAATCAACTTGACTTACAGAAAGCATTAAATAGCTGCCAAGGGCTAATTATACCATGCTAACTTCCTTTGTCTACTATAAAAGGACGTTTTCTTACTTTGCCTGGCTGAGTGTAATAGCCTATGAATTATGAGATCAAAGCAGCAAACTGTATGTTTTCTAAAGTAAGAGTTTCCTTCACCAAGTTTTACACTTACTACAGCTAAAAGAGCTGTGTGAAGGGATCAGCACTAAACCCAAAGGACAGGCTGTGCACAGCAAGAAAGAGAGCAACTCCCTCGTGCTTTTTGCAGGTCACTACCAAGGACCATGTTAGCAGATCCACACCAGACCCTTAACAGGCAGCTCTGCTGCTACCAGTAATTAGCTTGGACAGCTCTGGCTCCAGGAGTAGCAGCAAGGCTACACCATAATGAGCTCAGCTGGGATTAGCAGGACAGGGCAGGGAACCAAGAGAGCTGAGGCATTCTGCATTGCGTATGTATCACAGAGATCAAACAAGGATGGCTGGCTAGGTTATCCCCTCACCACCTCATTCCAAAAATGAAGCACGGCAGTGTGTAAAATACAGGCTAATGAAGAGCGACACCTCCAACAGATGAGAGCCACATTAATTAACACAATCCCTAGATCATGGAATACAGTTTCTGTTAGTGCTAGCAAACTTGTAACTTGTCACTGATTTAAGAGGAGGAAAAAAAAAAAAGAGCTGAGGTTTTCCTTTCTGCTTGTGGTAGAAGACAGTTTAATTTTGGAATTTTGTAAGGAATTTTGCATGGCCTGCAAGGCACAACCTTCAAAGAAAAGGTTTAAATAACTACTTTTAAAGAAACAAACTCACTTTTCAATCAGTAGCTTTTTGTGTTCCTTTCTGAAATAAGCCAGCTCATTCCATACAGCATCAGAATCCTCTTGACGAAGCTGATGGGGTTCTGCACGCTGATGTCTGCTTTTATTGATTTCAGTCCTGCTTATGAGTGAAAATATAGTGTTTATTTTGAAATATCTACATATTTTAAGAACATGAGAAGGAAAACATATTGCTATGGAAAATAGATCTGTAGCTGTTGCACACACTAGAGGTAAGCTTTGTGCACTTAATGCAGGTATACATTTCATGATTAGCGGCTCATAAAACATAGCATTTTAAAAAGGTCAAATTAGAGCACTGTAAGGCAGAATTCCTGCTAATTCCTCCCTAATAGGAAGAACTCCCTCATTCTGTCATCCTACATAATACTGATAAGAGAAAGCAGAAGGTAAAAGCATGACACAACGTATTGCAAACCGTGTGCTACTAGATCCCTTGCACCTCTGCAAACCAAAGTGGAAATCACACTAATGCCTCCTCTACATCAAAATGTTTATCTACTGTTTAACAAAAGAATGATATATTTATGAATAGATGATTCATCAGGAAAGGACCTACTGAATTTAAAAACACAGATGAACATGAATATATTTCATGAGTTTTATTTCAGAAGACCATGTTAAATATGATTTAATCATAAGAAAAAATACTTAACATTTTCCTTTACAAAAATAATTTCAAGCCTGAAGTCTAAATGCTTGAAGTCTAAATTCACACTGAAGAGAAAAATAAACTACCAGAGAATATGTTAAGTTCAGAAGGCCCCATCATCTTTGCAGTCACATATATCTGGAACTTGTACGCACACTGACAGGTGGATTTGGTCCCATCAAGAAACCAGACTCTAATCCATGAAGAATCAGAATACGGAGGGGGGGGTCCTCCACCTCTTACAGAGAATCAGAAATACCACATAAGTAACTAATACCGAGCCTTAACAAACAAGTTACATTACATTGGCAACATGAATATTTTCCAGATGTGAAAGAAACAGTTTAAGGAATTAAAAAACTTCAAGGCTGATTATATTTAACTGTTATCTACTTTCCTTTGTTAGACTATTAAAAATAGTGTGATAGACAAAAAGACCGAGGTTATATAAAACTTTTCTCTGAACTCAAAAGCCATCAAAACCAATTTTTGCTTTTTTATTTTTAAGATTAGACTTTGCCCCAAAATGCTCCTAGCTGGAATAAGTTGATATCATTTATTTTCCTTTTTTTTTTTTAAGCATTATTTCACTGTATATACAATTTGAATTTAATAATATTCATCTGGGTTGAATTCCTGTATCTTTTTGCTTTCATCTCTCTGTGGACTACGAATGCTTCCTTAGACACCGAATTAAGTCATTTCATTTGATAAGCAACTGTCATCCAACAGGTTTTGGTCATTTTCAGCTTGCACTGAATTTAAAACAGCGAGCTTGGAGACAAAATCCTAGATGTCATTTCTAAAGAAAAGCAGCTTCTTCTTTTGTCATTTAAACAGCTCTGCCAGTTACTTATGCTCCAACATTACAAAAATCTTTCTGTACTAGCGAGGTATATCGTGAATTTGCAACTCAGTATATATGTAGAAATTTTTATTTTTAGAAGACAAAATTTTTAAAAAAGATGTAAGTATACAAACCTACTACAACGGCCCAAAGAGTTATTCATACATAACAGAGAGATTATCATAAGTATATTGTACTCATCCTTTACATTATCTTGGGCACTATGAATATCAGTTTTTGCAAAAACTTCCAGGCCTCTCATTTGGTCAGAAGAATACTAAAACAGCCAGTGTCATGATGAGTCAGGCTATTACATTTGCTCTACTTACAAAAAAAATAAAAGAATTACTTTTAGAAAAAAAAAAGGAAAGCATAGTCTGAACTGTAGGTACCTGATTAAATACTACTAAAGTCAGCAAGACTTTGCATAATTTTTTTGCTATTTCATATAGATTTAAGTGGGAATAATATATAGAATATTCATGATTAAAATGTAGTGGGGTAGAGTTCCAATATTATTTCTTTTTTCACTCATAAAGATATGTTACTGTATTATTTTTGTAAAATATCCAGAAATAATTGATTTTATAACCATTTAACAGATGAAAACACCCTCTTTTTATGCACATGCTCTTTTTGCCCCTATTAAAAGAGGATTTTAGGATTAACTTCAGCTGATATTTGAATCTCTAAATTTCACACAAATACTATTATTTCTACATTGTTTAATAAATACAATTATTTTGAAAACTGTATGAAACATAAGTAGGAATTGTTCCATTATAGAAAATTAAAAACATACACAGCCAGCAAATTAATAAGCTGGGGAATTACACAGACATAATAAGCAGCTGTAGCAGACCTTTGTCCAGTACCCATGCTCAAAGTGGGATCTTAAATAAAATAAGTTGTTAGCTCAGTGCATTTTACTTTTCAGGTCTGAATTTTCTCATACAGAAGTATGTCATGTATACTGCTTGAACACAGAATAAAGTCCTGCTTGTCACATTTACAGCTCCTTCATTTAAATAAAATTCTGTTTTGAATACCTATATAGTACTTTTGTTCAGATTTCTTGTGTAAGGCAAATGTTTTTAATGAGCTATGTAACTTACCTGCTATCGCCCTCTTCCCACTGCTTTAATTGCTCTTTTAGTGCTCTGTAGTTGGTCTGTAACATCTGCAGCCTCTCTTTGCGTTTTTCATGGGCTGCTCTTAGCTCATCAGTTTCTCGAGTCTGTATAGTACCAAAAAAAAAAAAAAAGAATAACATATTAGAATTGGGTAGGATGTAAAAGACTTTCATGAAAAAGTTGAGAACATAAAGTTCGAATTAAGTAACTATTAGAAGTTTCAAAAATCTAGATTAAAAATATATAGATAACAGCCTATGAGATAAAATGCTGTTTTTTTTTCTCTCATTACTGCTTTGAAGAGAATATGGCAAAATATACATTTTTTTCATAATTTCAGTGGTTTTAAAGAATTAACTATCAAAATGATAGAGTTCAACTTGTGAATGCATTGACTAAATGTAACTAAAAAATAGACCAAAAAGGAATTGTGGCCATTGTCCATTTCTCTAAAGTACTCTTTTAGCATGAACAGATAATTTCTGTATTTCTGAGTAAAACACTGTCAACACTGAGGTCAAAATCACAAATTTTCAGAACAGAAAAGGTATCAGGATTTCCCCCTTCACCTATTTTTTATATACATCCATATATAAATCTTGATACTCAGGCACTGGCCTCTAGCATATTGTTATGTAACATGCAATAAGGAAAAAAAGAGTTCGCAATAACTTCTACATGAATTATTAGAAAAGCATTTCTTTTATAGAGAATACAAAGTAAGAGATATGCGCAATGTTACAGAATAACAATGTGCAAGATTTTAAAAAAGACAACATTAATCTTTGCTTTGCAAAGAATACACATTAATAAAAGAACATTTCACAGTATGAAGTAAGCTAAATTCTGGCATAATGTAGTAAGAATTAATCAAATATTATCCTGCGGGAAAATTTGCTCTTTATGGTACACTTTCAATTCAACAGGATCTCTGCTTGTGAGGTGACTGCAGAACATGTTTCCTAATCTGTACATAAATCACAATACTTTATTTGCATGCATTTAATTTTTACATGCAAGAAGGCTTTCAGCGTTATACATTAAATAAAATACACCACGAATCAGAGTTCAAACCATTAAGAATTAAATCCAGCTATAAATACATGGCTAATCTTTACAAAGAGTTACAATATCCTTGGTATACGTTAGTCTTCTAAGTAGCAACCCTGCTTTCAAGACACACAAAAAAAAACTGGATGAAACCAACTAAAATTTCAGATATTGAAAGATATATAAGATTTTTGCTGGAAGTGACACATAAAGAAAATTTAAGTATATAAAAGGTCCCAAGATGACCCTACAAGTGAGCAGTTTTCTAAGTTTTCTTAACTTTTGACTAAATTAAATAAATCTGTAAGCTTATCTGACCAATCAAAATACTTGAAAAACACTTTTGACTGTTTTTTTAGGAGTCTGTACAAAGAGCATAATATTAAAACCAATCCCACAAGCAGCAAGATTCAGATTAATTTATGGCAAAGTTGTGCATGAGAGTGCATGAGGACATGCTGACGGTGTAGATGTGGAGCTTTGAAGTCACAATCATGAAAATACTGCTCTGGAATTGTTTGATACTGGTACTGAAACTGGATCAAGACCTTTAAGAAACTGGAAACTGATGTCTGTCTTCTGTTTAAATCCTCAGAAATCTACTAGTGTCAATGCCCTTAAAATGGCCTTTCTCATTTATGAACTCATATTTTCATTATCACTTATATTTTTCATCACCCATTTCCTATCTCACTACAGTTATTACACCTCACCAGTTTTCCAATTTTATAAGAAACAGAAATTAGGTAACTGTCATAATCACTCTCTTTAACTGGAGTCCTAAGCACTTCAGAACTCTGAATTTACTCTGTTATTTCTAGATTCTCAATTATGTTTCTCTTTGATTGTATAATGTATTACTTTTCTAATCATTAAGCTCTCTGGTATCTATTTTTCTATATACTGATAGAAATGCACAGAACATTTTCTAATGGTGCTACATCTCTAGGTAGTCACTGTTGTTTTATAGCAAGTCCTATGAGATCCTTAAAGTCCAAAATATGGGAGGAGAAACCCCGCAGCCTATGGAAAAAAAAAAAAAAAGAAAAGTTACTTTGTTATTTGCAGGGAAGCTCAGTGAAGCCAAGCTCCCCACAAAATGATTCTTATCATTTTCAAAATTGCTCAACCGAACTGCACATAAGAAGCTAAACTAAAGCTGAACTGAAAAAAAAAATACTGGTTCAGTCCTTTGACTATTGCTGTTTGGGCAAACAGGAAATGAGGAATTTTATACAGATTTAAAAAAAAAATCTGTTTCCTACAAAGCTGTAGGATTAAACTTAATTTCAGCATCTGAATGCCCTACAGAGAACAAGACCTATGAGTCTAAATTAACTAAAGCAGTGATATAAACATGTAAATTTCTCTGATATGATAACTATTAAGGTAGCCCTAAAGATTGAATTATATTTTTCAGTTTCAATTCTCTCAAAAATTTCATACCTTTAAATAAAAACCATGAGAAAATGCACAGGGAAGATCTCCTATTGATCTGGCTAACTGACCTTCCAGTAAAAGCCAGACCTATCTCCTCTGGGCTGTGCCAAGGATCACAGTTCTAGAAATACAATACAGGGACAGAGAGCAGGTTCTTGGTTTGTATCAATATCTAGCTTACACAGACCAAATTTCTACCACTTCTTAAAGACAAATAATAGGTTGATATGCTGTAATGTAGGACCTTGATAAGTCATTCAAATTCATGAAAGAGACTATGTATTTTGACATTATCTTCCCTGAATAAGAGATCAATGAGCTCTGTTACTTTTTCAGCAGGTTCTAAGCCACAGAAATGAACCAGATTAAATGCTATTGACCTTCTAAAGTTAACCCTCTCCATATTACTCCTCAAGACAGTAGCAGCTAAATTCCTTGGCTAAAAATGAGTAAACTGAAAAAATTCTAAGAATATAATCTTACCTTTTCTCTAACTTTTTAATGTTGACTGCAATATCTAACATTTCCTGTTGTTCAAAAAACCAATAAACTAAGATATTCGTATTTTTTTTAATTATTACAAATTGTCAGAAGAGCTGGTGGATATACTCACAAATTCAGGATATGCATAATCAGTATATTCTTTGATAGACAACTGTTCCACTTTTCAGTAAGCCTACTTCTGGCAATCATAAAAGTCAACACTTTGCTTGAGGAGCAATAACGCAAAAGCCAGTTTTGACAATTTTGATCATGTTCACTGTTCTTTGTAGAAAGAAATGCCTGAGATGAGCCTAACTGTGGACTAGTCAAGAATACCAATACCCAGTAACAGTGGAACTGTGCTGATATTGCTGATATTGGTGTTACAGCTCAGCTAAGCACACTGCTAGCAGTGGCCTCATCATTGAATTCTGAATGCAGTGCCCACAATCGTGTTTCAATATGTTGACCTGAGTCTGTATAACTTCTTTTCAATCACTTAAAGCACTTGGCAAGTGAAGTGAGCTAGGTCTTCTAGAGATGGAGAAGCTCATATATTTGCTTAAGGAGGACATATTTAAATCCTCCTTATACACATATATTTATAATTTGTGAATTTATGCTAAAATTAAACTCTCCCACACAAAGAAAACCTAATCATATTTTTAATAAAATTGAACTATGATATTAGAGTATATTTCTACTTGAAGTAAGAACTCAAGACTACAGCCCATATGGTTAGCTCTATTTTCTCACTCACCTGAAATTTATTTCTGCATGTTCAGTGAGTCCAGTTCTGCTTTGAGTTACATACACTGAAAAAAATGTTACAAATTTTGTACTGCTGGACAATCACAGGCAACAGAAGCACTGTATAATGAAATACTTTATAAAAAGGACATAAATCCCTTGAAAGGGTAGGCTCTGGTTATCCATTTAAAAATACTTATGGATAAAAAAATAAGTGGAGAGTACGGATTGTGAATGTTTAATAAAATATGACTCAGAGTATGAGTTTTCTTTGAATGCTGTAAAAATACACACAGAGATTGAATTTGAATACAAAAGCACATTCAAAAGATATTAAATCTCTTTAAAATAAGCAAACAAAAAAACCCAAAACATCTATAAAATGATGAGAAGGAATCAAGCAACTATAATATGCACTCACTGATGCCTTCCTACCTATGTTTTTAACTTAACAGAATTTGTTAAAACAACTTCTTTTGAGGCATGATTTTTAAGAATACAGGGTGTAATGTATGTTCCAAGCAACTGGTAAACTAACTGTATAATAAATGTTTTTCTTTATACGTTCTGCTTAACTTTACTTCACATGAATAAATAAACTTCTTGAAATACACATTCTCAGATGCAAATTTTGAAAATTTATTTAATGATTATGTGCTATTGACGAAGAACTAAAAATGTAGGCTTTCATAGGTCTAAAACCATGTAAGCACAAAATCTTCTGCAGTAAGGAAAAACGACATACTAATGCAGAATATTTTTTTATGGTAACATGCAGTCCATAACAATATGTACATTATGCATTTTTTAAAATGGCTGTTTATTTTGTTATATCTTTATGCTGAAGCCTGTAGCTAAAGGAGTTTTGTTTTGTTTTATTTTTTTTATTGTTCACCTTTAGCTGTAGTGTCTTCTCTAAGTTTTCAATCTTCCTTTCAGCTATTTTAAGTTTCCTTAGCTCCTCTGACTCTCTAAAAGAGCTCTTTGGGGACAGAGACCTTGAACGTTTCACAGGTGGTTCCTGGAGAATAAAACAAGGACATGGTTGAACTAGTTGGAACACTGGATTATGAAAGACATGCAGAATTAAAGAAGAAGTAATTTTGAATACTAATAATGAATTATAAAAAAAAAAATCTGCATGGAATACCAGAGAAATAACAAGCAGAATTACCACAGCGCTACCACTAAAGGTTTCTCTGTGACTCGTTAATGAGAATATTCATTTACATTTACATTGTTTCTTTCAGAATAATGATGTCCCATTAGGGAAGACTAAAGGGTTATAGACTCAGAAATGCAAGAAACCTCATTACAAAGGAGGGGATAGAGGCTGGTCTAATTGCTCTATAAGGGTCCAAGGTTACACTTGATAGGACAACCAGAAACAAGAGGGAAAGGATTTTTTTCCCTTTGAAATAGTTTAACACACTGTGAAGTTGAAGGAACAATATGCTTGAGGAATATAAATACAACAGACAGTAGATCTTATACCATAATGACCATATGGTCATTAACTATAATGTGACTAACTAGAGACAAGAATATGTGTTTATATTATGTACAGCTTCATATAGCAATCTGGAGAAAGAATATGTGAAACTAAAACTGGGCAGCTTTCTTGTTCACTCTATGTCATATGGTCTTATGGCAAAGAAAGAAAGATCTCATGAAATTAGTCTTCCTAATTTTTTGAATAATTTCAGTTAAGGATAGAGAAATACTAATGCAGATATAATATCTGCAAGGCAAAATATAAAATGCCATTTAATAAATGAAAACTAATATTAAAACTGTAGTTACTGTTATCAGATTCTATTATTTTCACTGCAAAGTAACTAATATATAACAACGAGAGTTTGGTTAAAGCATTCTTTAGTATTAAGCATTTTGACATTTCTGATATTTTATAAGATCTATCTCAAAAAGAATTGTAACTAGGAAATCACGTTTTTTGATCATAACCTTTCAGCAGGACTATAGTCCATGCTTCAATTTTAAACTGAATGAATTTCCAAAAGGTAAAAAATATGCATGTCAAAATCTACATATTTAAGAATCTAAATATAGCTTGGGTGGGAGGTGTTCTTTCTTTTGCTTTCTTTTTTTTTCTTTTTGTGTCTTCATTTGCTTCCATGAGGAAAAAAAATGTACAAAGTTTGGCGAGAGCTTCATGACTGCATCTGTCCTCTGACATTCAGATTCTATACCTTTTTATATTCCAGGCACTTCCTTAGGGGAAAATTGAAGAAAAAGGCTAAAACTGAAGAGAGTTTTACGGAACATTTACAACGATATTTCCAAAAGCATGGGTGTTTTTAGCAGTTCGCTACTGCACTGCTTAGAGAAGATGTCCTTGAAATAGCATAATCACTAATTTTTGTTTCTAAAAATTTCAAATAACTTTAGATATCAGATAGTGATGTTAACAGAAAATACTTAGCAGTGCACATCGTAAAGCTCCTTTCAACTGTGTAGAGTCAAACACTCCAAAACCAAAGTATGAAAAACTTCCAGTCACCCTCCACATGTAAAATTTGTTATCTTCCAAATTTCATAGCTACTACATATCCGATATATTTTCCCTAATAATAACTTTCCAAGAAACAGCAAATTATATAGAGAGAATACTAAGAAAATACACAATTTCTTTTAAACCAAGATCAAATCAATAATATTGTTGTCACGAAGAAGGACAGCAAAGGCAAACAGGAGGACCAAAGACCATTTAATCAGCAAGGGAAACTAGAGAGAGAGGCTCTGAAGAGGTGAACAAATACAATGATTTTGTAATAGTTTTTTGGGTTTTTTTTATGTAGCAGTTTTTTCATACGGCTGCCTAGGATATGCTATGAATCTTCCTACTATTGAAGCACAGGGCCAAGACAAGCAAAAGTGCAGACTATATTCTAATTATTGACAGACACAGCAATAGTGTCCTGTGAGAACAGGTAGGATCAGAGATACACACTACTAAACAAGCTTCTCCTGGAAGCTGTATTCACCTGGCCAGTGATCAGAATAGAGGTCTGTGGAGAAAAGGAGGTGGGTCTGGGCTCTGGAGCTGCACGCAGGCAGTTTGAAGGCAATCTTTGCTATGGAGGCAAACAGTTTAATTTTCTACCAACACAGAAAAGACTGTAGTAAAATATTGATTTGATTGCCTGGGGCTGCTGCAAAATTCAATCTGGACGATGGCATCTGTAATAATCTTCTCACAACTACAAACTTTGCTACTGCTGTTGCCAGGTTTAAGAATTTGATTTGTAATTCGGTCCACAAATTATACAACAAGTTTACACACATTTTGATTAAAAATATACACATTTCAGAGTTCTAACTATTTAAAAATAATTTAAAGAATAAATATAAGTAGATAGAAAGAATACTAATTGAAGTCAGGAAAATGCAAGAACAAAATACTTTCAGTCAAACTATTCCAAAGTGTGTCTGCAAAGGACTAAAACAAATAATGGAATAAACAGAAATAAACACACTTTTCAATATTAACAGAAATGAAAATTTCTGACGCAAGATGAAATGTGAAGAAACAGTAGGTAAGTAGATGTGACACAAACATGTTCAACTATTAATGCAGAAACAAGAAGCAGGAAGAGAATATGCTTTTTAAACAATGTCCTACTGCAAGTCTGCACTAAGACAGACATTGTGGGGAAAGACAGGTAATAGGCAAGTTTTTAAAGCCAACATGTTATGTATTGGATGGAGTCCCAAAACAGAAGAGGGAAAAGAAAAAGAAAGTAAAACTCTTATAGACTCTTACAGTGCTATCACACAACACTGAGGCCAGTGGTCGAAGATCTTTATGGTTTTTTATCAGCTGAAGAAATTGAGAAACACTAGGAATTGAGCCATAGCTGAAAGAGTAAAGCTTAAGGTTTTTAGGAGAGAAAAAACAAATGGAATTTTTGATTAACTATGTTCAACCCTAACTTTATCATTATTGCAAGTTAAAATTGCCTTTTAAGAAAAACATTTATTATACCTTGAAATTATATAAATACCTAAAGAACGCTATACAATGTATCCCAACAAAAGGCAATTGTAGCTGCTATGCATCAGACAATGGCAAGTTTGAGATGTATCTGGCAGTATTTAAAAGCTTAGCTATAAAAGATAAAAAATAAGGCCTGTGTTACTGAATCTGCCAGCAAACCTGTGGATGGCAGATTAATCAGGTAACAAATCATAACTCATAGGGTTATAAAGTTTTAGTTCCAAAAGCAGCTCTAGGAAGATCAAGCAACTGGCTCCTAAGTCTTCATACAGAACGGCAATCAGTGATACCTCTTTCCACAGGGACTGGAATAAGAGGGTTGCAGTTGCCTCTAAGTATGCACTTAACAACATCAAGAAAAATGACAGTGCACATGCACATTTAACAAGGCTTTTAGCCACCACATCATCTGTCTCACAGAATAAGCTGTTTTCATTGTCATATATCGCCATAGATGTGGGATTTAGGTTTCTGCAATCCACAAAAAACAACTCCAGCCTACACCTGTGCATCAGCACACTCGCCACACCGAGCTGGAAGCAGCCGGTGCCACGGCCAAGTGTCCCAGTGCTTGTCCCAAGCTTTTCCTTTGCCACAGGACCAAAGGTTTTTTGAAAAGGTTTCCTACTCTTTCATTACTCAAAATTTTTAGCTTTTAATAGCAAAAAGTAATCAAAACCTTATCATTTCAATCAAAAGTAAATCCATGTTTAGGAAAAAAGTGCTGGATATCCAAAATATTCTTTCTCTCAAATTATGTGCTAATAAATCCTGCATTGAATATTTTTGTCCTGAAAGACTCAACAGCAAAGCAGTGGCAAGATGCTCTATTACAAAGGAAAATCAGTAGAGAAAACAACGCACTTCACCAATAATGATTATGTTTTCTGTATATTTTGTGATCTTAAAGTCAAAATATGTCTTATGTTTTTTCTTACATCTTGCCTATATACAAAGGCTTTGTGGGTATTTCAATTTATTTCCTAAGGTTTGAATAGAGACTAAGGGCACAAATGGAAATGTGCATACAGGAAACAGTTCTAAAGTAAGTACTAAAGGACCATGATGGGATCAACATATGAAACTAGAAAAAAAATATTCTCCATCATTTAAACAGGATTTAAATGTTAGGATTGGGATAATTCAGAAAGAATACGTGTATATATATATATATTTTATGGTATACAGTGATGATCAGTCTAGGATAAATATATCACCCTTTAATACTGCTCTGCAGAAACAAGTAATAATGTATAGGAGTAAAATGAAACACCGTACAATGATTACAATCATATCACAATACGCTCAGGACAACTCTGACATTCTGGACAGTGTCACATTCAATGATATTTCTCATAATAACCCTATATATAGTAGAGTCTATATTCCAAAAGTTATGATACTCAGTCTTTCTTGCTGGACAGACATGTCCCTAAGCAAACTTCTTAAAGTATTTCTTGTCCCAAATAGGTAGAGGATAGCAAATACTGGATATTGGGGCAGAATAAGCCATACAGTTTTTCAAGAGTTATCAAATGTAGCAAGAATATGAGATTTCTAAAGAACCTGATACGCCAGTGCTGTAGACTACTTATCCATAGAGAAACGTGTTGTTAGTTACTTCCTTGTAATATAAGCTTCTTGCAAGTTTCCTATACTGTACACAATCAGCTTAAAGAAATGTAATGGTAAGAGTTTCAAGAAACTGGCAAGAGAATGTTCTAATCTTAAAAAAAAAAAACAATTTAACTGTAGAATTACTTTTTTTACATACTTTGTTAAAGTTTATGGTTGTTAATGTTACCTGAAGCCTAAATGTAATAAGTCATAATGAAAGTAAAAGCACAGCATTATACGGAGTGATAGAAATCTAAAATATAAACTTCAAAAGGATGTAAGTTTTTTTCAGAGAAAAAACATTATTTTGAAAAACAAGTCTGCAATACTGACTGTATTTTTGTTTATTTTTCCCTCATTTCCCTTCCAGGGAAAGATGGTCATTCTAGTAAACACAATCAAATACTTAATAAATATTCATTTTAACAAACCTACAAAGAATTTAGCCTTCAAATATTTCATTTAATTAAGAATCCCTTATTCAGTATTTAATAAGGTAAAACTTTCTACTCCCAACAGCTATTTTAACAAGTCTTTGGCAGATAACACAAGAACCATTCAAACAAGCTTCCAGAATTATAAGCAGCATCAACAAATATTAAAATTATTATCTGGACCCTTGAGCAAAAATGTTTGGCTTTATCAGTCTCACTTAGACATAAATACACAGGACAATAAAACTATCATACCTCATGCTTTCTTTCCGTCCTTACATTGTTGCTTTCCAAGGTATTTGTCATGTGCAGACTATGTTCTGCTAGGTTAAGATTTGCTTTTCTCAATTTTTCCCGTAAAAGCTCTATTTCAGATTTTTGTGTTGCAACAACACACTCTAGCTCACTTAATGAAGACTGTTGAAATACCTAGAAAATGTCAACATTGGTCTATTACATAAATAACATTAAAAAAAATTCAACAGATCATTTAGACAAAATCACCTAGAAGAACAGAACAACATTGATATTACATGCTTGTGAGACAGCAGTAAATATGAATGTTCTGAAAGTAAAATATGTATTAAAAATCAAAAACAGATCCATAAATCTTAACTAAACATTTACAGAACAACAGTACCATACTTTTCAAATCCAAACATACACTATTTACAACAATTGCTTTATGTAGGCATTTCCTCTGCAATAATTTATTTCAGTATGCTATTAAATATATCACATGCAATAAAAATATATTGATAAAATGTTTTCATTTCTAAACTTATTTCTCATAAAATTTCAAATTTCTATTATTTTGTTTTATTAAATAGGAAAAAAATGCAGCATTCTGTCAGGAAAGATACTTTCAGTTAGAAACAGCCTGAAAATACAAGCGTACAAATTCTACCCATGATATCTAGAAACTAAATTGTAATTTGTGGCCAAATTGAAAACTGAAAAAAAAGAAGAAGAAAAAAAAACAGAAAAAAAACCCATGACCGCTCTTCTTGATCACGGTGTTGTTCAAGGCAGATAGGTAATTCCCTGAGGCCATTCTCAGCCCTTCCCAGCTACCAACCAGTTCATAATAATTCCGTAACCTAACATAATACTACCATCTGCAGCTCACCTTGAGCTTGTTACACAAGTTGTTCAAGAGGTATTCTCACTGATATCAGCTCCTCCATTTAAATCACACTCCCATTCCAAACAGCAGACTCAACAATGTCCAAACGATCAAGAGATAGGAAGTTCACACAGCTGAGTTTACAGTGGCTACTTGAGCACACACCCGACCTCCTTACAAGCACAAAGCAAAATACTGCCGGCTTAACCTACCGGAGTAGGAGCACCCACACATTTGTGTGCCAATAGCAAAGCCAAACACATTCGCTTCAGCCTCTGCACGCTGCTCTAAGGCTCGGGACAGGCGTTCCACTTCCGAGCAGCCGTGCCGGATGGAAAGAGTATCGTTCCCAGATGGTGAGCAGGAACAAGCTGTGAAGGGTAGCACCCAACACTTCCACTGAGAGAAGGGATGGTGCTCTTATCTTTTACAGAAACCCTAGCTCTTATCTTCTACAGAAATAAGGCACCAGACTAGTTTAAGAAGCCAATGCAAGTGGTCTGGGCTGACCCAGCTCACCTTGTGTGATGTTGATTATGGTAAACTCATAAAATTCCTTCTGCCAGGAGAGCCATGACGGCAATGCCATGTTAGCTGGGAGACAGTCTTCAGACAACAAAGCTTAGTCCAGACCACAACCTTCTCAAGACTGTCAACAAGCTTCATTTTGCTTCATTTTACACAGGCTTTCCCTGCTCAGTAAAGCTGTGATAACCTAACCACTTGCAACTGACTCAAGAACATTACCGATTTCAATAGAAAAGAAAAAAAAATGGTAAAACAACCCACTGTTTTTATTTCCTCAAATACATGCAAGCCTCAAGTAAAGCAAATTGGGTGTACTGACAAAAATCAGAGAAAGCACTGTGGATATCGAAGTATTCTGAATTCTAGTTAATTTAAAGCAGAAGTGAAACAGACTAAAAAGCCTGATTAAAATCTTTTTGTTAACAAGCAAGCATTCTTGTAACCTTGGTATTTGACCAAAACAGAGTAATGGGCAGAGCCACTTGAGTTCTTGTTATGCAGAATAGGAAGCTTCCATTAAAAAGTATCATAAATTTAGTTCATACAAATAACCAGAATTGCCAGCAATGTATTTCAAGAAACAAATCACTTCATTTAACAGACAATCATCATATAAATCACTCATGATCTTGCTTACTACTCTTTAAATAATTTCTTAGCTAACTTTGTGGTATACTTTGGGACATACTTAGCTGCAGATGACATTTCCACTCATGATTAGCAAAACGATATTTGTACAATAAAAGTTTACAATAAAACTCCACACAGAGGGAAAAAAGTAAAAAAATACGAGGAGTAGATTAGCTATGCCTTGAAAAGAACATTTCTATAAAACTTTTTTTTCATGCTTTCTTTTAACCAAAGGTTTAAGACTACACAAAAGGGAAAAGATCCAACCTTGAAGACAGAAATAGTCTCTACAGATAAGGGAAATTTATTTTTAAGTAAACTTATATTTAGGAATTTTAATTGACCTTTTTCTATGTTATTGACAAGGAGAAATACATATACCACCATGTCAAATTATTTTGATTTCTCAGACATATATAAAAAATAGACATCTAAATGCAGTTTACATCATATGGCTACACTAGTAATCAAAAAAAGAATCAACAGCTTTAATCTAGAATAATCATTTTATTTATTACCAGAAATTATATCTTAAAAAATGCTTACAGTCTAGAACTGTTATATGTTGTTGACCAGAAGAATTACCTATGTTCAATTTAGTTTATGTGAAGTAAAAAGATTAACTTCTGTATCACTGTTCTTCATTTATTTCTTTTCTATTTTAAATCAAAATGTACACTGCTGTGAAATGAAAATCAGTTGAAGAGTCACAGAACATAAAAAATCCCATCTCTCCTATCTCTATTAGGTTTTGCTACTGACTGTAATAGAACCAGTACAAGAAGAGGGTTCACTTTTTTTTTCTGAATACATTTGTCTTAGGAGATCTGTAAAAATTACTATGCAATGATACTTATTTTAAATGAAAACACTACAAAGACATAGCTATTTTTAATAAAACTCTTACAACAGTGTTTGTGTACATGCATGTACATGATATTCCTAGAAAGCTGAAAAACATTAAAACAGTCTAGTATCTTAATTGTTGCCTCTAAAATGTCTCTATTTATATCTTAAAAATTACTCAGTAGATCACTGTTACCCATGCAGACTCATTATACAGCTTACATCTTGGAACCTATTGCTCTTTTTCGTGATGCATGTGACATTTTTTGGTTTAAAGAATTTTAAGAATCCAGACTGTAACCTGAAGAGATACATTTACAATATTAAGGATTTCAATTGTCAATGGATTCAAATTCAATAAATGCTGACTACTCTGTTATTTTTAATGTTTTCTTTTCTTCCTGATAAATATTTTTGTTTGCTTGTCTGGAAGCCTTGGTGTCAACAAAACTCCAAAATATTTTTGATTAGATAAAGGAAAAAAAATCCTAGGACTGAAAGTTGGTTTGAGTAACTGTTTCTGGTGTTCTGTTTCAGGTTCATTCCTATTAAGCTCAAAATTACTATCATTTTGTATACTGAGGTTCCTTGGTCAAACGGAAAATCATCAAACCAAAATCCTTTAAGGAAAATATTTTGTTGTTGTTGTTTTGTGAGAACTACACTTTTTGTAAAAAGCTTGATCCCATTAAGGACCTATGTTCCAGGACTTAAACATGAACAAAGACAAAGGAGTCTTTCCATTCTTTTTCAGATCTTGTAAAAGGAATATACCCTTTTCATTGGTTATCATTGTCTCATTTTACATCTAAACTCTTAATTGTAATCTAAGAACACAGGTACACTTTGCAATGAATAACGCCAAAAAAAACAAGTAACTTGCACTGTAACCGAGCTCCTAGTAAAATCCTAGTATCATCTGAAATAAGAATATTGTGTTTCAGGACTTAGAAACTAATTCAACATCAAAACCTTGTATGAAGAATGTAACTTACTTCCAGAATACAGTCCAGAAATCTGCAGTGCAGAAAGAGAAATGAAAGTTACACAACAAGTTGCACCACCAGCGTTTTCTACAGCTGCTGTCTCAAAATCAGTATTAGGGACCTGTATTCTCACTAAATGAAATACTAACTCACCTCAAGGAGAAGAATTTCACAAATTTCACCAAGTCTCAATTCCTACAGTCATCTTTATCTAGAACTAAAATTCCTATAGAGTAGATTATTTCAGTTTACAGATAATATTGATTTTCTACACAACTGTAACCATTATGTGGCATGAATGTTTTCTCTCAAGTTTAGGCATCTTGTGTTAAATGCTCACTGCACTATACAGCATATACTAACAGAATTACTCTGGAGGAATCATTCACAGTGTACCTAGAGAAGGCATTCAGTTCTCACTATTGCTAATACTGTGGACAAATAGCACCAAACAATGTGGGCAGAACAGAGCTGTTCTCTGTAATACTTCGTTCTGCGCTACTTTGCTGAAACACTAAGATACAGCAGGTATCTTAGCAGATATGCCTCCCCAGTTTGGATGTAATTTTGGAA
>JAUBOD010000151.1:1450459-1487563 GCA_032353885.1 Nothura maculosa
TTCTTCTTTCAGTCACAGCCCAGGGCTCCAAATGAGCTCCAAATGCCTTTGCCTTCCAGAAATAACACACCAGTGTGTTACATCATTTTAAATGTTCACTATGATTTGGGGATATCTTGTTTTATATATAAGTATCTTAAACTACAGTTCTTGTTACTAGCTTAAAAAGATACATTTTGGAGAAATTTGTAATGAATTTCAATACACATTTAATAGAATAAATATGTCTAAACACCATGCAATATATCAGATTGAGTTTTCACTCATAATGCCAGTACAAGAACAAGAAAGGATTTACGCAAGTAATTTATATAGGTTTTCCTATGCTAAAGCTTAAGTAAGTGCAACATTAAATATACTGAGAAAGAATCATCTTTATGAATCCTGGATGATCCCAATATACAGAATATATTTACAGAGCTTGGCTTGAAACAGGATATCTAACCTGTTGCTATATTAACGAGTAGCAGCAAGACTAAGTTTTTACTGTTTATATTTAAATCAACATAGACTTGTTAAAAATTGAAATATATAAGATAAATGCAAATCACTGACACAAGAAAAACATAAAATGAAACACTGAAAACATGGCTTGGAGGATTTCTTCCTGGCAGCACTGGATGCAAGTCATCCAGAAATATTTTTATTGTATGTTTTTTCATATCCATCTTTCTCAACTTCCAATTCAGCATGGTTTATAAAAACTTAAAGTCATATCTGTGAGCAATTATTACTTTAATCCTTTTACCACTATCTTCTATTCCGAGTGTTTTTAATAACTACATAATGAGAAAAAAAGTATTTATTAAGTTCGAAAGTGCACAATTGTCAGCAGTTACAGTTATAAATAAAAATATTTAATTGCTCGTTGACTGTTGTGCTTCGATCTGTTAGTACTGTCTTTGATGCATCAAGCACTTTAAAGGTAAAAAGTTAAGACAGAGAGGAATGCTTTGGTTCAGTAAACATATTTAAATATTTACCATTCATATGGGTAAAACTTATGGTGTACTAACCGTATAAATAAATGTACGGCATACATTTCAGGTCTCAAAGTGAAGCAGAATCAAAACAACTGCAAGACATGAAATTAATCAACCTCCCCACGGGCTTATATTTTTAAAACTATGTAAAAATGCTTTTGTTTTGCTCTTTTTACTATTTAGCATAAGCACAGATCTAAGTAAAAAAGTCTTCCAAAATCAAAAGCGCCTAATCTCCTTTAGTAGAAGAAAAGTATGTGAAAACTGATGAATGTACAAATAGTAGGTTGGAAATGGAAATTTTCTGTAATGCAGATTGAAATTCTTCATCACATCACTCAAATCAGCTTGTTTGCCTTCACTAATTCAAGTGTCACACTGACTAGAATCAGACCATAGCATCAAAAAATGCATATTTTACCTTTATTATGAAAATCAGGATAACCTGATAAATAATACTAATAATGCAATAGAGATTCCTGTCTGTGTAAAAAAAAAATTCAAATCCAGAAAAAAAAGTCTGTGTTGTCATTAATTATAAACTTTGACTAGCGAAAGCTGTAGAAAAGATATTAGTGCTGCTAACAAAGACTATCAGTGTGTTTGGAAAAAGAAACTATTAGAAACTTTCAGTATAATATTGATCTGAGTAAGCTCAAGATGTTGGTACTTTATACTGGAAATCGAATTTACATTTAAATATTCTTTTAATTGTGGTTAACTTTTAGAACTTCACAAGTGAGCAGGGCTGTGGCTAACTAAAAGATCACAGATGTAATAAGACACAATCACTTAATAACTTTTTTCCTTTGTTTTTTTCTCCAAGAAAACAGCTCACCTGTGGAGGTATATAATAATCATTCCTATCACCATCTTTCCAGTATTTACGTGTGGCAGTAATGGCTGTATAGAATTATTTGGCTGTGATCAAAACATAGCCAACAATTACTTTTATTACATATTCCCAACAGGCTTACTGTGGCACTTCAATAAGAGCAAGGATACATGTCAGTGAAATATAGAACATGTGCAATAAGAGAATCAAAGATTGTTAATCAAAAGAAAATATTAAGCATGTTAAGCACACGCTGCTTAGCATCTCAGTCTCCTTTAGATGCAGCAGCTATGGTTAGCTGCCCTCAGCTACTTATATTTCCTCCACTGTGATGGTGCTTCAGTAACAACAATCATTTGTCTCGTCATAGATTGGTCTAAGATTAATCTATTTAGAAATGGTATTTTACACACTGTTTTAAACGTAGTATAATGTGTTTATCAGCCTAAATTGTCTCCTTTTTCTTGCTATCATGTGCTACAATAACTTTGATGAATATCTGGCTGAGCTCATTACAGAAAGACCATACAAATATTTAACTGATATTTTTCTGCATAAGGTTAAATTGGATCCACGCTCCCTTACAAAGAAGCATATACTTGATATAATCATTTAAACTACAATTTAACTAACTATTCCCTGACAAATATGCTCCTTCAAATGCAACGAGAAAAAGGAGAGCGCCAGAGTCTCTAAAATGATGATAGCATCAAAATGGAAATATAACATGCAGAGAAGAGAAGGCTGCAGAAAAAACATTATTTGTATCCAAGATTATCAGTGAGAAAATTAGGAATGTTCCAAATTAGGATCATTATTTACAAAGACTAGGCAGGATGATTTGCTTCAAATTCAAATACCACTAGAAGTAGATAGAGAATAAATATAAATAAAAGAAACAGTAATGTCACCTGTGCTAGATGTGATTCATTTAAAAGATATACAGGAAATCGCAGAAGAATTTCTAAGTGTAGTCTGAAATTATGTTCTTAAAATAGTCCTAAGTCTAATATTATAATATTTACTGAAGATCCTTGAAAAAGTAAACAAAAAAAAAAAGATTGAAATAGTCTACCTTTATTTGAAATAGCTTTAAACAAAGTTCCACGCTGAGAATTCTTAAAAAAAATTAAAAATGCTATATTTTAAGGAGAAAAATATTACAAAATCTGTGCTTTAATCACACGATCAGGAGCAACAAAACATCAGGCCCAATAAATGCTTATTTTCCCGGATAAATCCAGAAATGTTACAGTTTTTTTCCAGGAACTTGTTTCTGGGAACATCATGATCATTATTTTGGTTTTAATTTCACTTCTGATGTCTTTGTCTTATAAATAATGTAACAATCCAGTTGCCTATTAACACCATCTATTTTTTTTTCCCTAGGACACATAGAGATGATGAGCGAAAGCACTTTCTGTTACCAACACCAGCAGTAGTCGTCATGCTATGGTATTAGAACAGTTACTCAAACTCCCCCCGCTAAAGGCTGCCGTCCCTTACAGAAGTGCTTCACATAGAGGGTTAACTGAAATAAAGCAGAAGTCATTTTTATAATTTAAAAAGTGGTCTCACCTGATCTTCATATTTTGGAATCTGGTGTACTGCACTTAGTGCATCACGAGCCTGCTGAAGTTGCTCTTCCAGCTGACAAATCTTTTGATCTCTTCCAAGTAACTGATCCTGAAGAGAGGCATAGTTCTGCTGCAGTTGGATTTCATTTGTTTTAACATTTTCAAAACATGAAGCCAATTCATTATAGAGCTATTGGGGAGGCAGAAAAACAAACAGATGAAAATGGGATTAGAAGTAACATCAGAGAAAACAACCATACAAATAAAGGAGGCAACGAGGCCACATGGATCCCACTTTTTCTTGGTTTTGATCATTCTTCATACTTGTTGTCCTCCTGCCTCAACTCAGCAAAGATGCTGTTTGCATTTGAAAATAATAACTGTAGCAGTAATATCAAATTTTAAACAGAACTTAAAGAGAAGTTTTTTCAGAGAAGCACTATTTGCACTGGAATCTTAGCAGTTTCAACTGGTTTTAATGGTGCTTACAAATACAAGTATTTACAAATCTAAAAATCTATATTTATTTCTTGATGTATTTACATAAATCATAGAAAATTTTTAAAACTTTGAAATATTTCTCACTGGGAAAAAATATATTGCAAGTATATAACTAACTATGCTATATGACATTTCTATCTTGTGGAAATAGTTTCATTTTTTAAATCAATGCTTAATATGGCCTAGATAATACATAACATGAGTTCAGTAATGTGTACAGCATTTAAATAAAATGTAAAATTGTTGTTTAAATAAATAATCTGTGGGATTTTTTTTGCATGGGCTATGAAATCCAAATTTGTTACCACACCCTTTTTCCCAACTGTTATTCAACTATTACTGCTGAAGCCAGAAAATTATATGTACTTTGTATACATTCTTCTATCCTATTTCATACATACCAAGTATTTCTAGAACTACATGTAAACACAAGTCAGTATACATCTTCTATGCTAAATAAGAAAAAAGTACAGAAAATAATATTTCTAAAGAATGACAGAACTTAACAACAATCCTCCACTTTTACTTTCTTTCCTTCATACAAAAGTCTGAACACTGCTGAAAAAAAAGTATTATAAAAAAGCTTTTTTAAAAAATATATTTAAAAACAGCTCAGGTTTTGAGGAAATTGTTGATTTTGAACTTTATTACACAAACATATTTTCTTCCATCTCTTTTCTTTCCAATCCTTTATCCCTTTTTGACTGCACATATTTCTCAAAATAAACAATTTTCCATCTGACTACTTAATTAACTATGAGCTAATCTGTGCAAGAATGTACTTGCTTAGCTGATAGTTCTCTTTAGAAAACTCATTTCTGCCACTAAATTCAAAAGAAACTAATTAAATATTTAAACTAGATTTTCAGAATCTATAAATAGATTGCATATTGAAAGGAAAAATGATATGTAAAAATGTCACTTTACTCTTGACAGGATCATTTTGCCAGCTTTACTTCATTTGCCACACTCTCTCCTTCCTCTCTTGCCTTTTGCCCGTTTATGTGATTTAGATGGGCAACTGCATGGAAAAAGTATCAAAATTTAGGTTTGCAAATGGTCTTTGTGGGCAAATCTGGTAACAATAAATCCTCTTCCTCTTTCCTTCCTCCTGTGGCTTCCTATTCTCCAAATCATGTGGTTTTCGGCTCTCAAAATCCACTTAGGATGAAGTAGATTATTTCTTCCTTGTCCTTAAACATAACAGAAATCCTGTCTTTCACGGTTAAGTGAACTCCAAGGCCATGTATGAATACATTAATCATTATTTTGAATCTTAAAGTATATTTTTTTCATTGAAATGTTTGTACATAATCTTTTCCTTTATTTTAAAAACACTTTCCTTACCTTTGAAAATGAAAGTTCAAAATTAGCCCATCACTTATGGAAAGCAGTATCACAGAGGAAAAATAACCAATCCATTTATCAAAAACATGCATTTTTAGATAATGTCCTTCCACATGAATGGAATATCAAGACACAGTTACTTCCAGCTATAACTACATAAGCTCATTAGCTAGATCGTACTGGTATGACAATTTGCTAGTTTTATGACTAGCAGCACTTAAGTGGTTGTAATTATAGTATTTGAAAGGTAGCATCCTAGTAAGATGAATGGAGAACATCAAAAATATGATGCTCTTTTTCTAGCTGGCACAGATCCTTACCAGCCACATCCCCTAATGTACCTAATGGGTATTTTTGATAGTCAGCATTTGTCAGGACAAGACAAATAGCATGTCTTTTACTTGCATAAAGTTTTCCAACCTTTCCTGCTTTAAAAACAACAAAACAAACAGATTTCCACTACAGTCAAAGCTAAAAGCTACGTGCAAGGGAAATTCATAGCATTCATCTTCTTTTACACTCAGTTTTATACAACTTCTCTAAACTTCAATTTACTAGTTCATAGGGCTGAGATTTGAAAAAAGGTATTTAGCATCATGATAGTTCAAAACCAAAAATATATCTGCACAAAAAGAGGCAGTTTTATCTACTCTTCCGAGATTACTGAAACAGCTTAGAAATTTTCATTTGGCTCCCTAACTTTTCATTTAGGGTCACAATCACTGTTCTGTGGATTAAATATAGGGTTAATGTTTATATGGTTTTTTTCTCATTTTCTTCTGACCGCAGTCATTCGGCAGTAACAGCTTATATTCCAAAACAGAGAGTTGGTCAAACAGGTCTACCATTAATAAAGCCAGAAACACATATAAGGAGAGACAAGATGTAAAATGGAAATCAGAAGACTAGACAGGAATAATTCCTCAAAAAGACAAACATACAATAAATTATTTATCTCAGAATCAGCAGGTGTTGCAGAAAATACGAATGAAATCTGAAGTCTACAAGAATGGTTATACTTTACCTGAATGTCAACAGGTTAAGACATTTGCCCTACATAAATGAAAAAAAAAACAAGGAGAGAAGAGTTTTTATAGCAGACAAGCAGGAAAGTACTTAAAGTAACTCTTTATATACTTTATAAAATTTAGTAGGTAGAAAAAAATGTAGCAGTCAGGGACAGGAAGCTGCATTCTACAAAATTTATTGCACAGGTTGTACTTTGAGACTGTCATACCTTAGACTCATGGTTTCTTCAACAACCAACATGCACTATGACTAGTAAAGATATTAAAAAAAACAAAAAAGATTTCAAAAAGAACAGATAATGATAAGTATGCTGTAACAGGTTTAGTCTATACGATGTGTCAGCATCATTCATCACTCAGGAAAGACCAGTAACTCTGCTGACTTACAAAAAATCGTGTCCCTACCTCTTCCTCAGTAACCCTACCCATCTCCTATGTTGATTCATCTGATGTTTACCAGAAAGCACTTTTTTTTTAACCTTTTAAGAGTTTCTTTAAACATGAAACTTCCTTAGAATAACTGGTATGCTTGATGTCATCAAGCACCCACACAAAGCTAGGATAGAGGGTCTTCCAAATAACTGAAAGACAGGATTCCAAATCCTGTGATAAAAACACTTAACAGTCTAATAATATTGGAATGAGATTAAGCACTGGGATACATTAAAGAAGATCTGGGATGCTAAATACATAATGTAGTTACTGAAAATGCAGAAGATAGAATGAAGACTGATATGGGAGAATGTGATGACAAAATTAAATCAATCCAAAGAAAGCTGAAGAATTTTTAAAAAGCAACAAAAAAAAATAACCTAAATTATAATATGGTAAAACTGTAAGGGAAGCTTATGTAAGGGAAGCACCATCACAGAAATTCATGTTATAAGATCATATTGTTTATGAGTATTTGAAAAGAATAAGGGCAGAAATCAGCTGGAGAAGCTCAAGAAGGAAACTGAATAGGTTCTCCAAACAGAGACAAAACAGGAAACTCAGTGCATTTAGTATTCAAATGGAAAAGCAGAAGTAGCATAGCTTTTTTAACAGAGAGAGCATTAAAAAATTGAAGAGGCAACAAAGAGAGGGAATAGATATAAGTAAAATCAGACAGTATGGGTTAATTGGTAGGAAGTAACAACTAGTAACGTGTAACCAGTACAAGAGCAAAAAAATGTTTTCCTCAAAGTTATACTACTATGTACACTAGCTATATATAAAAGCTATAGCTGTTCTGGAACTGGAAGCAAAATTGATTTCTTTAGCTAAATTTAGATAAATAATCAAAAATAACTGGAGATACAATAAACAAAAAGAAGGCATTTTGTTCCCATTGATTCATGTTGCTACTATGAAGAGTTCAACTATAACACTCATTTACTTCAAGGAATCACCTGCTTTCTTGATTGAAAAAAATAAATATTTATGTCACTATTGTAGCTCTCTTGCATCCATCCATCTTGCTAGTTTTGTGTAACTACTTGTGCTGATATTATCCTCTCATGGTGGGGTTTCTTGCTTTTTGGTTTTTTTTTTTTTTTAATAGAAAAAACTGACATATTTCACAAAGAATGTACAATAGCAACTACTTCTCTGTGAAATGCTACCAAAACTACTCATTTAGATCTCCTGCATAGTATATTGTCAGAGAATATTCAGTAGGCTTATGAAGAATACCACTCAGCTAATCCAAAAAAAATTAATAATTCATATTGCATATGGTTAGTTTAATATTCTCTATTGTGAGACCGATCTGATTAAGATGGAAAATTCAGTAGCATTTAGCTCTTATAACTCGAACTCAGATCAATGTAGTTTTTTAAAAATATTTAAATGTGATTAATATAAAGATTTTTCTTCCTTTCTTCATGTTTTGATCCTTTTTCACCAAGAACTTGCCACTTAACGTAATTTCATCTACATTTCTTACATTGTGAACTTCTTACATTGTACTGCATCCTTATCAGAAACATTAGAGAGTGATATGCAAACACTAGTGACCAATTTAGAATTAGAGATAACCTGTTCCATTTTTATATAAGTATTTTACAGTTCCAGATCTAGAGACGTATGCACAGAAAGTACATGATACCCTGAGAACCTCAACACACCATTTTTTTCAAGGATGATGGTCATAGTGTGTGAGTGCTGTGTTTAACAGCATCCTGAGACCACCACCCCACTACTAAGGATTTCTTCATCTGTATCCCACAGGCATGTCTGATGCCATTGTGCTATGTATTGGTATTTGATACAGAAGAAATAAGTAGAATAAATAGAATGAGCTAATTAACATGCTTCCCAACAACAGAAAAGTGTATCAGAGCATGAAGTACGGCACAATATCACATAAGCAAATTGGACTGAAAAAAAATGATGATTCACTTATCACTGATTTAACTTAGGTATATTTGACTAGACAGTTAATGTCTTTCATCTCTCATCTTGCGTGAGAGAACATACGTATCTGTTCCTAATTGAAGGAAGAAGATTCATTATTACTACTATTAATAGACATACATGGTTGTAGTTTTTATTTTGTGAATTTAATCTTATTTGCATAAAATATAATAATCATAACTGTAGTTGCTGCAGTCCCCCAAAAGACTAGGCAGAAATGGTGAAATTTAATCTTTAAAAGGTAAGGCCAGTAACTTTTTTTTTGCTTATGATTTCTGAAACTTAAAGGAAAGTAATCTCTTTCCATACAAGGACTTATGAGAAGAAATGGCAAAGCAACTTCAACCACAAAATTAATCATATTATATGAAAATGTATTTGATGCTCTCCTATTTTCCAAATACTTTCTATGTTTCTACAACTTTAACTGTGCTTTCCAGTCACACCAAAAATCTAGCTATTGAGCTATGCTTCTCTTCACCTCAGACATCCACGGCATCATTACCCACCATATCCTATAGATGTTGATTCAGGAGCAAATTTAGTTCCAAGACACAAACCTATTTTCCTCTTTAATGTCAAAGAATAGTATTTCTATATGACTAACAGGGCCTTCCATTAATAGTTTTCTAATCAATACGATTAACAAGGAATCTAAAGGCAATATCAAACCTAAGGGAAGCACTGCATTATGAAAACAAAGGCCCTAACTTGTAAATTTAACAAAACTGTGGTAAGCTGGCTATGGAGTTCAGAATCTTTTCTTGTCTTATTATCCCTCGTATTGATTGAAGTCTCTCCACCTTGAAATTGCTGGTGAGGACAAATCTATTGAGTCTCATTAAATCCAGCAAAGCAATGAAGTCCCCTGAGTTTTGGGGACCACTTAAAAAGATACTATACATTTTGGAAAAATATTCCCTGTCCTTAAGGATAAGAGCAGTAGTTGCAATATCAAATAGATATCTATTTGTTTCCATAAATGGTCTCACCTAAATAAGTTATTTTAGAACATAATATCCTTAATAATTGCAAGAACAATAAAGGAGAAAAGAAGAAAAATAAAGGAAAAAGTAGGAGCATGTCATTAAGTCTGTACAACTTGATGAGACAGATTATACATTTTCACATGTACCCCACCCACTGCAGTTGGGCTTGGAAGAGAATTTGTGGTCCTCAACAGATCTACACATAACCTAGTGAATGTTCATGATCTTTATCTAGTTTATCAGAAATGTAATTTATTTTATTCAGCCAACTGTTTCCTACCACACATTAACATCAGCGCAAAGAGCAGTTTTTGCTAAACGGTGGACTGTTAAGACAAGCTATGTCAGCCAACCACACTGCCTGAGCTACAGCAGACACTGCCTTTCTGACCACTAACAAAGAGGTCATTGATCTTCCTGTAAGGGACAATATATCATAGGATGTACACGCTGATAGGCTCCATGCCATCTGGAGCAATAGGAAAATATTCCTTTGTGAATGTCTATGGAATAGCTGACACGTCCTTATCTAGCTGTTGCAGCCAGCATATTATTAATGCATGGGAGACAAACAGAACGCACAAGTGTCTGGAAGAGTTTCCTTTCCTGTTTCAAGGAAAATGCAAGCGTTTGTATTATTTTATGCTTGCTGAGTTTTCCAAAGGCCTTCTCTGACTTCAGCAGGACTGTGCCTCCCATTTGGAAACAATGCTACATTGAAGCAGTAAAGAGTGGATACTCTATGAGGTTTATCATCGAAGGCACAGAACAGGAGATCCTGACTTTGGGAAAGACTCCTTCCTTCCCACTGCTGAAGTTATGCTCTCTCATCTCAGTTGGCACATGTATAAGGTCTGTTGCATTTGACTTACAGAACACAACTCCTTTTCTGAATATTTTTACAAAGATGAGAACAAACAGATTGTTTCTTGATACTTTGACTGAGAGAAATACTAAAAGATGGCTTATCAGTTCCACAAAAGTCACTTTTGCTTGAGCAAATGGGTTCTCTTTGGATGCTTTAAAATGAAAACTTTAGTCCTCTATGCTGGAAAAACACTGAATTCAGCACCGTCGGAAGATCAATTTTAGGGCTATTTGTGATTTCAAGTATTTGGCAAGTATCAAAAAAATGTGTACACTCCAATGTGCAGTATCTTTGATCTTGTTGTGCCATTAGGAAAGATAACCTGGCAGCGTAGCTTTTGTCTTCTGTTGGGAAAGACTAAAAAATGTTAACTAGTGTTCTGACATGGCCATGAATCTTGTTTCAAACCTAATTTATAGGCTTGTCACGATAGCTATATTAGAACAAGTATAATCACCATTTTTTTGGTAATATTTCATAAATTATGCTAGCAAAAAGTATTTTTCACATAGCAAGTGAAATTCTTCCAAACTGAAGTAAGCCATAATTTCCAAAATTGCCAGAACGTATGTAAAGGTGTACGGTTGTAAGGTCTTCTACCTTCCCGTTCTTAGTAAAGAAACAGGTTGCCTGCATTTTTACATGCAGATTGAAACCCTAGCTTTAAGTTATTGCCAAAAACAGAAATTCTGGATAGTGTAATGTGACATTTCTTCTATCACTATCCTAGCATTCATCAAACACAATATCTGTTCTATGAATATGTATAGGAGAGATAGATAGGTACTTACAGATCACAAATTTTTGAACTAGCTATCCATCTAAAAAGCTATCACAGTAACAGTTTTCCAATTATTTTTACCACTGAAGATTTTGCCTCTGAATTGAACAAAACAAAACAAAAACTTCTAAACCAGAAAGGCTGTTTAGGCTTTACAGAAAGAGGTGATTTATGAATGAAAGGAATGTAAAAATCTAATCAAATTTAAACTGGAGAAAAAAACAGAGAACAAATTAGGCAAAGTAGTTGTTATGCTTGGCAATTCACTCCTTTTTTTTAAATGCAAGCAAATCTTACTTTTCAAATGGTGATTAATTGAATATTAACAAGTTAATAATTATTAATTCTAATTATTATGTTATAATTAGGGCAGTAATTATAGGGGTTATAATTAGGGCAAAAGTGCCCTGATACTCTACCAACCATATTTTAAAAACAATAAGAATCTCTGAAAGGATGAACACCACATAGTGCTTCAATGATTCTGCTCATTGATATGAAGCAGATAGATATTAAAATTAACTTGAAAGAGACATACTTTCTGATATGAAATTGTTTCAGCTGTATGGGCATCTTCTTGATCTTTCAGTACTTTTTGTGCGTCTGTATTGAGAGCCTGAAGCTCCTGGATCATCTCAGCCTGCTGTGCTGTATGCTCAACATTTTGTCTGTAAAGATTCTGCAGCTCCAGTAACTCCTTCCTGTGCAAAGCAAGAAATGAAAAGAAATTAAGCAAAGAACTGCAATACTCAGTTAAAAATCTGTGTTTAGATAACTTTATTGTACATAATAAATATCCTATATGTACTATCTTTTCTATTAATTGTCTTATAAGCACTAAAAATTATATACATCACATTTATTACCTCCCTTTGGAAAAAAAAAAATCTACAAATCATGTTTTTAAAAAATTTTTTTCAATTTATGCGTAAATGGTCTGATCTCTTTAAACAGTCATGGTGTCAAAGGGTTGATGCTTGGACTGGATCTTGAAGGTCTTTTCCAACCATAATGATTCTTCACTGTTATGATTATTGCATTGGCACTTTCTAATTACTACTTTGTTAACTCTTTAGCACTTATGTGTCAAAATGCAAAACACTTAGAACACAAGTCTCTTAGGTAAGTTTAATCTTTTTTTCCTAAAGTTGAAATATCACAATAAAGATAAAATTTTTACTTAGACTGCATAGTATGTGCAATGTTACTCTGTGTTCTAAAATGAACTTGGCATTTGGATGTATCTGATAAATTATTAAAAGATATTCTATCTGAGAGTATACTATACCTCAATAACTACAAAGCAAGTGAGGAGACTTTGGAATGTATTACATTTAGAAACCCTCTGACTTAGAACTGTGCTGTAGTAAAATCTGAGGATGGATCTAGAATAATCAGGTTGCTTGGTAATCTTACTCTACTTTGAATAGATACCAAAAACTAAGGCAGAAATTAAAGATTAGTAACTCTTAGTTATGATAAACCACTATTAAAAGTCTCAAATACATCTGTATTACATTTCAGTGTACTTTATTAGTCCCTTTTATATACCTTCTACTTAATTCTCTGTTTAATATACAAACACATTTCAAACTAGTGTGAAGTGCAAACAGTGAAGTTTTCATCTGTCACTCCAGCTCATGTATTTGTTGACAACCTGCAATCACAGAACCACAGAACTGCCGAATGACTGAGGGTGGAAGGGTCCTCTGGAGACCACCCAGTCCAATGCCTTTGCACAAGAAGGGTCACCTGCAACACACTGCACAGAACAGCATCCAGGTGGGTTTCGAGTATCTTCAAAGGACAGTCCACAACCTCTCTGTCAACCTGCTCCAGTGCTCCATCACCCTCACCATGAATGCCTCTTGTCTGTCCTAGTGCTAGTGACCACTGAAAACAGCCTATCTTTTTGGGACACTCCCTTAAGATATTTGTTTACCCTGATATGCTCTCAGGCTTCTCTTTCCTAGGCTAAACAATCTTTCAGCCATTGCTCAAAAGGAAGATGGTCAAATGCTCTACTCATCTTTGTAGCCCTGTGCTGGACTCTCTTAAGTATACCTCTTAAGTAGCTCAGGATACCACCGGCCTTCTTGGCCCCAGGACTCCCGGGACTTGGACTGCCAAGTCCTTCTCCACAAAGCTGCTCACCAGCAGGTCAACTAGTTATGTACTAGTGTTCAGGGTTATTCCTCACTAAGTGCAATTGCCATTGCTGAACTTCACAAGGTTCCTTCCTGCCCATGTCTCCAGCCTGTTCAAGTCTCTACGAACAGCAGGACAGCCACGTGGTGATTCCATGTTGACTATTACTGATCACCTCCTGGGCAATCACGATTAGAGATGTCCAGGAAGAGCTGATCCGCCATCTTTCCAGGTGAGGGTGAATAGGGTCCTGTAGTCATAGAAAGCAAAACCCTGTTGCCAACACCAGGAGCTCAGCCAGTTGTTAACCTGTAATATCTGTAATATCCATCTACTTCTGCTCACATCCTTCCCTCCCAGTGGCAGGATTAAGGACCAAAAAAAAGAAAAAAACGAAAAAATCCCACTATCCCCATAGCTGTGAAAACCATTTTTGATGGTATCCAATTTTCCCCTGATAACATTGGTGCCCTCATGGAAGAGCAACAGCGGATATTAAGTCAGATGTGTCTTGTTAAGACACAAGTCATGGCAGCTGTTGTACTGACACCTTATATTTGAGCTCCTGGCAGGCAACAGACCTCACCAGACAAGAGGTCAGCTAAATGTCTCCTCCCCTTACCGCCGGGTGTCACCATCAGCAATTCTCAAGCATTCCACTGAATGCTTGTGGGTCAGGATTAGCAGGAAGCCTAACAATGAGGTGTAGTGTCTATTATATACCACATCAGGAAGAGAAAGCACTGGGGGCTTCTTCAGACAACCAGAAGTAGTCTCATTTTAACAGGCCCTGGTCCTCAGGGCCCATCTGAGTTGCCTGTTGCCTGCTGAAAGGACAAAACAGTTCAGCACAAGCTCGGGAGCTCTCTGGGAGCTCTCTGGGAGTGCATGTATGATAATCTCCTAACATAAGTAATCAAGGAACTGAAAAGAACAGATGCTCTGTTGGACCTCAGGCTTACAGCAAGGGAAGAACTGATCAGACACGTGGAGGTTGGAGAAGACCTTGGCTACAGTGACTATGAGACGACTGTCTTAAATATGCAGCACTACTCTTAAACATTGAGCATAAGAAAAAGGTGTGAAAACTTACGTAAAGCTTAAATCGCTTCATTTTAGCACAGTCCTAAATAAATTCCTTCTGACTTGTAAGGCTTGACTAATTAAAGTATGAAAGCTAGGCTTGAAACATATAAGAATAGGATACTTAACCTCTCTTTTTTTCCTGTTACTGTTGGTACTTTTTGACTCTCAGACCTAATGATAATTATAGAAGTGTGAATTTTAATCCCTATTGCTTCTTAAATAATTGCAATAATCTGATAAGGACCAAAACATATCAGAGGCAGTCTGCGTAATTTCTGACCCACCAGCAGATGTCCATATGTTTTACAGTTTACAAAACAGAATGGTATGAAAATATATTGCTTCACAAAAACATCTCTAACATAAGGTAACATTTTCTCAGTGCAGTGGTTGGGAAGATTTGGAATTACAGCTAAAGCATGAGATACTTGCCTTGCTCTCGTCACATCATAATCCTTCTGGGAGAGTTCTTCCTGCTTCAAAGCTAGCTGAGATGACAACTTAGTGCATTTACTGTGCAACTCTTTCATTTGTTCTCTTGCCTCTGTTAAATCATTCTCTAAATTCTGCAAATAAAGCATTTAAAATATATTCAAGGCAGTGTAAAAGAAAGCTAAAAATCCCTTGTGTACACTATGTGTTTATGTACATTAGCAATGCACTTGCCTACACATCCATATATTGCTAAGTAAATGTACATATATCTTTGTTCTCATGTGTGCATTTCTATAGCAGTATGAAGCACATACTAAATTTCATACAAATGTTATGTCTGATTTTGCATATCCATTTATTCCTTGCTGTAAATACCTTTCTTTAACACAGCTACCTGTTATTTATTTGTTGCCTGTCAAAGGCCAACCCTCAATCAAACCTTTGCAGAGCAAATTACATGACTATTGATTAAATTTTTTCTTCATAAAATTTAAGCAGAAGAAATCTAATCCTAACAAAATCTATAACTATATTGTTGCTGATTTTAAATTCTTCTACAATCACACAGATTTCATACATAGAATAAAAATTATGGCTAAGGGCTCATTTTTTAGGCTGCTTGTTGAAACATGGTATATCTGAAAGCACCTGTTGCTGCGCTTGCAATTCAAGAAAAGAAATGGCACACAAATAAACATTCTGTGAACGATCATTTTAAAAAATGTAAACAAGCCACAGTCTGCCTTGCTGTCTTACAGTAAGCCTTTATGTAGAAATTACTGAGCAAAGTGTGAAAGTATTTCTGGGAAATATGGTAGCAAGACAGCATACCCAGACAAGGCTTACATGTTTCCATATAGCCACCTTATCAAGGTTCTTTGAGGGGTTAGCAGACTAGAGCAATACCACTTCAGTCCTTAAGAAGCTTTGCACTTAAGCAGCAGCAAGTTTTGAAAGTAAGGACAGAAAAAGAACAAACACAAGTTCCAGTGCAGTTTCACATGACGCTAGTTCCTGCCTACATCCATGGATGTAGTTTGATGCCTTCATCAAGATCATCAAACATTCCAGGACAGAGCAACAGTGTGAAATGACTAAATTTTGATATTGCCAAACAGATATGTCATTTATTGCTAGTGGCAGTTTCTACTCTGTTTGACCAGAGACTTGGTTACAGAAACACCAAAATGAAGACTTTTCTCTTTCAGCATGCCTCAAATATTGAGCACATTAGGATATTTTTAGAGTGAAATCTTTAGCCAACTTCCCCACAACCTAACTAGGAAGAGCATATGGCCCTATATTTCAGCTTCTTCTTGTTATCTCTGGGCAGGGCTGTACAACTTTATAATAGAGAAGAAGCCAGTAAAAAACTAGAGGAATCTCTTAGCTAGTGTGCGAACAAGCAGCTCTGATCCTGTATGGTTGAAGGAGGGAATACACAGGGGCACACACACACATACATGCACCTTATGCTAACCAGCATAAGGTAAAAGAGGAGGATTGAACTGATCCACTGTCCTTGGAAAGTGGGGAATGTGCAGCAAAATAGCTTTTATTACAGATTTATTGCAAAACTGGATTTCCCTGGTTTGAAGGAAAACCAGGCTGCCCAGAGAGATTGTGGAGTCTTTCAAACCTGCCTGGATGCTGCCCTTTGCCCCATGCTCTGGGTGCCCCTGCTGGAGTCTGGGGCTGGACCAAATGAGGACCCAGAGGTCCATTCTGTGAGTCTGTGTGAGTCTGTGAAAGGTAAATAATGGATTGCTTTTAAAAGAACTCAGAAGTATGTTATACATGTTGGACACATAAGAAGCATACCAAGAACCAACCATTTTTCGTCACATCCTGTTAATAATATTAATGTACATTTTGTGAAACAGCAGAATTCATGAATGAAGTAAAATTATTTGTTTCATTCCACAATAAGGCTCAATTTATATACTCCGTGAATCTGATGGATGAATCATCGTTTGATCTTGAAGGCTGAGTAGAAAAACATACTTTTACTCAGACAATAAAAAATTCAGAATGGCAGGTGACAGATCATCCTATTGACACAAAAATGTTGAGATGTCATCATGTATTATGTTGGTGTCATAAAGTATTCACCTTTATAACTCACAGCTACGTATTTGCAAAGTGCTCAGTGCTCACAGCCCAGTGCTGTTTTTTTTTTCTTTTTTCTTACCAGTAACTAGAAGTTGCTATAGTATGTGAGATTATTTCCCATTCACAACTTTTAACTTAAATGGATAACTTAAGTCATCCATTGACTCACCCTAGATTTGAAACTTGTAGCTTCAGATCTTTATTTTATCTAACTATAATAATTTAATCTGATCATGGTTGATCCTCCTAGAAATTTCCTGTAAGCAGGAAATGGGTGAAACCCAGGTGAATAAAAAGTGCATGGACTTGTGCATGCATCATGTTGTAGACATATGGACTTGTGCATTCCACTGTATTGTGGAATAGTGAAAAAAAGTGCATGGGTTGTGCAAATAACTTGTACAGTGAAATATCACACATTCATTAGAATTTATCATTCTAGCTTCTAAGATTATGAAGTATAAACTTTTACCCTCAAACTATGAGTAACTTCCTTATTTAAAATTGTGTAGAATTTGTTGCTTTTTACAGAGAGTTTAGCATTGCCTATACTTGATCTTTTAGTTTGATCTTTTAAAACAACCTGAAATATATCAAAGCAAATTAAGTACTATTTAAAACACATCAAGTTGAAGTTTCTAAAAATTTGTTTATATATTTGGATGGAAAGGAACGGATATGAAAAAGAAAAACAAAAAATACATCATTACATGATATGTTTCTTTAAAACAATACTGAAAGTAAGTCATGTGAAAGAAGTCTACTTTTAGCAGACTTGCACCATATGATTTCCATCTGTGAATATCAAGTGAACAACAGGGTAGCAACTGAGGATAAAAAATACAGGAATATTTTAATCACTTCAAGTTCCAAAAATACAACTTCAGGAAATCAAGAAGTCAGGTGAATTTCAAAGCACACCAAATATGAAAAGCAAAACATATTGATAAGGTACAAAACAGCACAATTCACAGCAAATCACATTCCACAAACCATGTTCCACGTTCAGGGTAAACCACAGTTCCATGTAGCAGCATCATGTATCTGTAGCTTCAAAATTGTTAGATACTTTCAAACACTGTAACTTCATTTTCATCTTGTTATGCATCATTACTGAGTTAAAATATTTTTTCTATGCAAGTTACTGATTTTTTAAGTTCTTGCATGCCAGTAAATATCTCATTTCTCTGTAGAAGAGAGATTTTCTTAAAATGTTATCTTTTAACAGAGAACAGCCTTTACGTTTCTTTAGCAATGTTATTTTTAGACATTAATTTCTTTAAGAAGTCCTTTACCAACTAGGAAACAAGACAACAGTAAAGTCACTCTCTTTTATAAATAATAGTATAATTAACAGTAAGGTATTACATCTTTCATAATGTTGAATAATACATTAATATTCATTAAAATTATTATTAAACTGTTATTATTCATTAAAAATATTCATAAAACTGGTATCCTAACCATAACAGTGTTCTATTCTGCTTTGAAACAAGTTTAATTTTATAATTCAATTTGCATTCTGGTAGGCCTGGAAAAACTCCACAAGTGACACTTCTACACTGAAAACTAATTTTAATCCTGATAAAATAAACTACTAGCATTTAGTTTGTGGAAGGCCACTTATTCAAAAGGAGACCACAATTCATAGCCCTTGGAGAAGCTGTGACACATCGCCTAATGTTGTTAACCATCGAAAACGTTTTAAAAATAATTTTAATGTCAGTTATGAGTTTACACTGATAATATTTGATTTCATTTTTCTAGGGATATAGAAGACTAGTTTGAATAGTTTCTGTATCTGTCATCTACAAAACTTTAAATAGCTTTTGTTCCTGAAAATAATGTATAAACAACAGATCTTAATGACTTGAGACTGAAAAAAAAACGACTTTCAGAAGGGAATGGAATTTCTAAACCTTTACAAAACACTTTCATAGAACGCTATCACCTTTTTAATGATCACTTAAGAACACTTATGAACAACAACACAAAGCAATGATTGATCCATCATTAAATTTACTCATAAATCACTATAAAAAAAGAGCATTTAAAGGATGTACGAGACTGGTCCATATCAGATAATCTGCAGCACAATATACTGTTGTGTGATATGTTTGTATTCAACCTCAGAGGATGAGGCTTCTGCTTTCTATGTTGTTTGTAAGTACCCTTTAAGAAGTCATCTGGCATCCTATATTGATTCTGGAGCATGTCTAGTAACAGAAGCGGGGAAGCCAGAAACAGAGAGGTAAACTCAAAGTTTGAGCAAATATCTTCAAGTTGTGTATACATAAAAATAGCACTGAACTACTGGAGTAACATATTTCTGTGTGTTTTTACAAATGCTTACTTACCAAATATTGATCAAAAATAATGAGAAAAAATACATACTCCTGCTCCCTAGAGGTCAAATACAACAGGTACATCATACAGATAGTATCTAGTAATATGGTTTTGAAACGTTAAAGTAGTCTTGGGAGAGGACAGAGGCCCCACTTTGGCTAATCCTGTCCCGCATGAGGCCTCTTGTCCGATGGGAAGGGGTGAAAACGCAGCCACTCCTGTGTGGAACCCGACACCAGCTGCTCCCAGCCCCTCGTGGGCAGCAGTGGCCCAGGGGGCCCTTTCTCCAACACCCTGCCCCACACAAGGGCAGCCATGGGTTGTCCCGCCGTGCTGGGCCAGGCGCGCCCCAGGCCAGAGCCAGCAGCACCTCCCATGGCCGCTGACCTGCCTGTGGGGCCTGCGAGCAGCTCCAGCCCCACAGCTGCTCCTGTCTACAGGCAAAGTTCAAACTATAAACACAGTGCTCTGAAAACTGCTGTTCTGGCAGCTAACAAATATATCCGCACCTCAATATATTTAATATTTACATATGGCCATCTACCCATGCAGATGTGACATCCTAGCTTGGATGCAGGAATATCTTCTGGGAGTGTCTACCACCTTGCAAAGAGTTGAGATGTATGAGCTTCACCACTCCTCACACCTTGTCTATCAGAGCTTTAGCATAAAAGGACATCAGGTTTATCAGCATGACTGACTCTGACTGACTGTCCTCAGTTGCGTTTTCCTTCATGTGCCCAGAAAATGTTTCTTAAAGAACTTTCTGGATGGTTTTCCCAGGATCTGGAGTGAGGCTGACCAGACATTGAGTCCTGAATCAGCTCTTCAGTCTTCCTTGGATACCGTCCAACATTTGCTTTTATCTACTACTCACCCTAAAGCTCCCCCACTCATACAGCACTTCATAGATGATAGGGCAGCAGTCCCAAGCGGACACAACCATCTCCGAGCACCACTGCTGCATCCTTATATGGTCCAAATGACGTAGCAAGCTCTCCCAGGTAAGCCCCAGTTCCTACCCTGCTGGTACATCCTGCCCCTTGGGACAAAGGCTTGGAGGGCCTTCTTGGGGAAGACTGAGGCAAAAAAAAAAAAGGCCACCTCAGCCTTATCTATGCTCTTTATCATCGTTCTCTTGATTATTGAGATTGTACTTTGGTTGGAGATGTCCTCAAAGACCCCTGACACAAACCAGATATCTCCTGTTCTCATTCTGCCACCTCTATAATTGTATGCTTGTGGCACACCTTTCTTCAATGAGAGTACCTCATCAGCCACGAGGATTGATGCATTAAAAATTTTTCTGACCATTTCACTGTCAGTGTGGATAGCAGCAATTTTCAATAATTTATCTGATATTATAAACAATGCATTTGACAACTTGAAAATTAAATCAGTCTAGTACACACACTAGTGGATTTCCCCTGCTCCTTTTTCAGTTCCCGCAAGGATCAAAAAATCACACCGTGTCCTGGAAATGCTACAATCTTTTCATCATAACCATTCTAAGAACTGTGATTTGCAGTAACATTACCTCCCATGTTAAAAGACTTGAATCAAACTCTTCATGTAGGCTTTCCATCAGTATAACAATCAGAAGTGTCACCAAAACCAGTAATTTGATAGTGGGAGCCAAAGATGTCTCTGTGCAAGATGCTGAATAGATAGTTATCATGCTGAATATACCAGAAGGTCATGTAATTTGATATTGCAAAGAAAATAGCTTAGTGAGTAAGCATTCATTAGCCAAGTTGGTGGGGAGGAACACTATAAAAACCTATAAGCAGCCATTAAACACCGATACCATGTCTATGGCTTATTTCTCTCATGGATATTTAAAAAGAACATGCCAATTTTCATCAACAGATTGGTAACCCAGAGTAACCCATTTAAATAAAAAATGTAATACTCTTCGCAATTCCTGCAAAAGAAAATATAATTTTCTTTTAAATTTTATCATAAAATGTAAAAATAATGTTTTAACATATTATATTCACTAATAAAGCCTCTCTGAGTGGAGCCCTCTGGAGGCTAAGATAACTGTAGTCTTGAATAAATTGCAAACTTCTAAACTTTCTTCTAAAACAACAAATTCCAGCCTACCGCAATCAAATTATAGTTAAGTAAATTATACATTGAGAAAAAAAATCTTGAATGATAATACTTTTATGTTTTTATTATTTAATATATATGTATTTTATCTTAAAATGCAGTATTTTTTATTTTTTAATGATTACATTTTAAGATGACTATTTGAAGTCAGATTCCTGCTTTGCAACATCAATTTTTAAAAAGCTGTGGGTCTTAAGTGAAGGAATGTAAATGAATGTCGGTCCCCACTGGTAGATTTGAATATATAACTTGTTATTTAAAGAAAATAACTTGTAGTGCAAATGTCCAGAGAAGTTAGTTCTGAAATAACATCCAGGAGTCCATTCCATTTCGTACCTTTATTTTGGCATCAGTGCCAGATATTTCTATTTTCCACTGTGCCTCCTGCTTCCTCAGTTTCTCCAGGTCATTTAGCAGGTCAGCACAGCGTGTATTTAATCCCTTATTTTCCTCCTCCAGATTTTTTATAACCAGTCTGTTTTGCTCTTCTTTCTTCTGTGTACACTCCTTGGTGTCCTGTAGAACAGTACCACAAGGGCCGATAAACAAAAAAAAAAGGGAGAACTAATCAGCAAATATAAACTGTGCAGTTTTACCCTCACAGCAGCTTCTTCTATATTTGATGGCCAAGGTCACTTGTGTACTTTTATTGGCCTCTTTCATGCAGGTGGAAGGGTCATATTTTTTAGCTGGATGACAGCTTTGATGAGTACACATTTGCAAAGAGCCCATTAATTGATCAAGCTGCCTTTGATGCTGTCCCCAGCTATTTTTGAGACCCACACAGACATATCCTCCCAGACCTCGGCTTTATCAATTAATAATGCCAGTCCCATCAGAATCTAATTACAAGAAGCCACATCTTCACACTCCTACTTTCTTTGCTCCATTTCCATCATTAACTATTTATCTGAAAGTTATAAAGCTTGGATTCTTGGCTTTAAAGCATCTTCCTCAGACTTGGAGTGTGAAAAAGCTGTGAGGTACAGCAAGGCCTTAGGCAATTTTTTCTCCAAGCTTGTCACTTTCTGTGCCACAAAGGCTGACACTGCTTAAATAACTACTTCAAAGCTACAGTCTTATAAAACTATGTACAAGTCAATATACCTTAAGTTCTTGGCTTTTATCTTTAAGTTTCTGGTTCAAGTTACTCAATTCATTCTTCAAATGGGCATTTTCATCATCTAGCACAATATATCTCTGTTTTAAGTTGTTTATCTCCTGCTGGTGTCCCGAGAGTCTCTATTAAAAATAAAATAATAATACAGAAAAAGCAATTGTAAAAGAATATGCATGTACTCATATCATTTTAGACACAAATCTTGTGTCATAAAACAACCTACCAAATGTTATTTTTTTACATTTTTTAAAAATTCACTATTACGTAAAACATACTTGAAAATGCATCATTATATAACACAGTGATGAAAACATGCAAGAGTATCTTGCTGCCACCAAACAAAGAAGCCCTAAGCTACAAATTTAGTCAAGCTTAGAGAAGGTGAAAGCAGCCATCTGCAGAAATTGTATTTATTGTGAGGATTAAGCATGCTTTTTTTTTTCTCCCACTTTTAACATTTCAGAAATCTGACCAAAAATAAGATTTGAACATTCTCCAAATTTTCTGAAAGTAATGAGTAACAAGTATTAAGTGAAAAAAACAAGGAAGATTATGATGCAAAACAGTTATACAGAAAGCAGTAAGTCTAAATGAATTTGCTGCTTAAGGCAAGTAAACCAACACTGTTGGTACACACACAACAATTTACTGTACATAGTGAAATCTACTGGACATTAGTAAAACAAATCCAACTTTCTGTACTACTACTCAACTCTGTTCTTCTAAAGGTATTCATATTCTAATACTTTTAAGGTTATGGATATTGGAACGTTGCATTCCTGCTCAGCAGCCCAATTTAGTTTCATGTGTTGCTTCCTCAGTTTCTTCAAACAAAACAGGGCTTGATTTAAAATATTTTCCTAGTAGTGACACTAAAACTATAGTAAGAAGCAGAAGAACCTTTTCTAAGGCAAAAACAAATCAGCCTTGAATATTCTGATCTAATGAAATGTTATTAATGAGATTTTTTTATAAAAAAAGTATGTGATTAATCTACAATACTGGTGGTAACCTACATACAGGGTTATTGACATAATATCTCCGATCTGAAAACAGTTATTTCCAATTCATACAAAAAATAGGCATGAAGAAAGAATGAAAATCTTGAGAAGGAATTAAAGTCTTGAGAACAAATGATCATATAAAACAACACAGGAGTCAGACAGGGAACCATGTACAACAACTATTAATTTTAAACCTACATCTGAGCAAAAAGGGTAACTATGCGACCACTGGACTAAAGTAACACGGCCACAACCAGATACGTCTGTGCAGACCACAGGTAGCAGCCCTTCCTGCAAAGCAGCCTGTGGAGACGTAAGCAGAGCTTGCTCAGCATGTCGGTCACCATCAGTATGTCAGTCTCTCAAGCAGTCACATTCCACACAGAAATTATCTGCTATGGAAGAAGCACAGAGTGATCCTGCAGTTCTGAAAGCCTGAACCGCAGTGTATCCATCAGCTTTTCCTCAAGCAATGAATGTTCTCCCTTCCTACTCTACAAAAATAATAAAACTAAACAAAAATGATAAAATAATGTTACTAAGCACAAAATCTTTAGTGAGTTAGTAACATTTGTCCACTAGCTTAATACCACATCTTTTGCAATATTACAGAGATGAATTGTATCAAAAGCATGATTTACACATATTTTATGTGAAATTGAAGCTGATACAAGTAATTTCTTCAGCTAAAATTTTTTAAGCAACTGATGAGCTTCTGTGGTACTCTGGCACCAGAAAAATGTTATTTGAGGATAGGCAATGACATTAATCCGTATGTTTAGCAAACACTTTGATGTCTTTAAATGTATCCATTACTTTATATTTTCTGGTATTTAATCTATTTTCATTCTTATTCGTATTTGTTTTAATGAGACCTTATTCTAACTTTGCTATTCCACTTTGAAGCTTTCTCTTCTGTAGTCCCATTTTCCTACACAACATTCTCACTTTTTCTGTTACTATATTTTGTGCTGTCTTCTACCGTGTCCCCCAAATTTTCTCTATATACTGCTCCCTTATTTTTATTAATTCCATTTGTTTCTGACCAACATAGTCATCCACACACTACCAGACAAACAATAAAATTTATTACAAAGTGAAAAATGAAACATACACCGTAGAGAAAGGAAAAGCAAAAGTTTGGATATAACTATTCAACATAATGAAAAATGGCAGAGAATACACCTCAATTCTGCAGCAAATATTAAAAATATTAAACAAATGCTAAAAAACTATTTAGTAAATAGTTTGAGAAGGCATGTGTGGGAAAAGGGACTTCTACAAAAGAAAGTTTTACTCTATCAAACAAAAACAACAAAAGCTTCTCCTTTTCTATTTCAAAAATTATCAATGATTTTGGGGGAATTTAAACCGGGGAATTTAAAGAGTATAGCAAGTGATATAATATTTAATAACATTCTTGAAGAAGTCAGGAAAAAAAATGCGAATGTGAAAGAGAATGAAAAAATGCGTGAGTGGGATAATCAGAAGAAAAAAAGGAAAATTTAGAAAATCTGTGTTCTCGTATCCTTTTATTTTTTTAAATCCAACGCCATTAATTCAAAGCAACCAATCAATCAGACAAAAAGGAATCTCAAGGGATTCCATTAATACACCTTTTTACCAACAGTACTGTCACATAAAGAAACAGAAATCTGAAAACACAGAGCTGGCCTCTTAATTTAAGCTGAAACCTACAGCATAGTTGCCTACTTTTAAAATACAAATAATTCTTCTATAGGACTTCATTCTACATTGTCATTTTACAAACTGTAGTAAAGGTTTTCCTAAGATATTGAAATTTTTAAATATTATTAATGAATTCAGAATAGCACAGACAATTAAGTTTTGATTTAAACACACTCATGCACATGTACTTGTACGTAAAGATCAATATACTCAATTTTTGATGAATGCACACATATCCTTGTAAAAAGTAGGAACACATCATGAACCACCTGAACACACAGGAAAGTAATGGACTAAATATCCATTTGTGCATTTTTATCTTTTACATACAAATTTTTATTTATACTCATGTAGGGTAAAACCAATCACTTGAGAATATGTCTTTTTCAGTAAGAATGTCTGTATTTCGATGTTCAAAGGGCAGATATACTGTCAGTACACCAGCACGTGTTTAGTAGATATTAAGAACAGAATAGGGGTATGAAAAGACTCAACTAAAAACAATATTAGCAACTCTCTGTTTGGAGGCTCCTGACACCAGGCTTAGTCTTAACTAATCCAGAATGAAATAACAACTTTTCAAAAATATAAAAAATAAAACTGTTGCTGAGATAATTTTGTCACATCTTTAAAAAACAAAAGAATCCACATCATCATGGCAAGCATCAATCAAGCAACTGCTTGTCTTCCCCTAATTAACAGATCATTGCAGAATTTTAGTGAAGAGCTTTTGTGACTCTTTCCTTGCTCAATATTGCTTTTCTACATACTTAAAATATACCTTTGTAGCTCAGTCTTAAAAAGGTTTTGAAAGATTCTACTGGTTCTAAATTGACTTACAGAGATAAAAATAACTCATACAAACTCAAGGTTCAGCTCCAGCTCTGTACCTAATGTCTGGGTACACAAACCACACAGTGGTTTGTACTTTGTTTTATTATACATTGTATTGAAGTTGTGATGGAGACATATATATATATATATATATGTATATACACTATGTATATGTATATACAAAAGTAAAGTCACAGAGATCTTAGGGTCTTACTTAGAATGGAATAGTTTTACAAGAGTTTGGAGGGCTAAAGGAGACCTAAGATACACTATCAAAAACAAAACTAGATTTTCTCAATGTTTGTTCTGTGTCATCGAGATGAATTTTTAAACCAAAATAAAGTACATACTGCAAGGTAATGGGACAGATTATCCTGAGTCAGATTGCATACTAATTGCTTATTCTAAAACTTGACCAACTTAAGGCTTTAAATCAATCAAAAGGGCAACTTTGCCTATAGCTATTGCTAAGGTTAAGTTTTATTTTGTTTGTTTGTACTAGTAAACTCACCAGACGTGCAGCAGCACTTCTGCTATCTTTTAAAGCATTTTATCCTGAGGACCACTTTGTATCATCTTACTCTAAGGAACTGAACTTTTCCTTTCCTACCTGCTCATTTCAATGCTTATGAAGAAGGGGAATATTATTCAGGAGCTATGGCTGGATAGAAATAGCAGTAACAAAAAAATTCTTAGATGCAGACAATTAAGTAAATATTATTTGCCTTTGCCTGTGCAGATGTTTTTGTACTTGCTTCCTCAAACTATTAATTACCTTATATGATTGTGACATCATATGATGATGTTATAGAATTACTTCATATAAGAAGAGAAAAACAGTAATTTCTTAGAGGAAATCCTATTGTGACAGGCAACTGAAACAGAAATCAAATAAAGTAAATAAATAAATGAACAAAGCCATTCATCCAGAATTCATTTATTTCTACGGTATCTATTCATTTTGTCTAAAACCATAAAAGATAGGCTTTTGCTACAGAAGAATAATCTCACAAAATATTGTAGTGACTGCAATCACACTGGTTCAAATACAAAAAGTGTTTTACACGCTTTTGATGGCCTGATACTCAAAAACTGTAAAAAATGTATACACATTTGATACAACCACAGTAGACTTCTGAATTCTTTTTCATAAACAGACCTGGGAATACAGAAAACTGTATTCTAGAAGTGAACTTGCTCTAATAAGAATCAAAGAAATCTGTTGCTACCCTTTAGTTCAGCAGACAAGAATCAAAGAGTACTCCTTGTGTACCACAGATGCCCAGAATGCTGCAGGCAACAATACACAGAAACAATAACCATTCCACCTAGTGAAGCAGGTCTTTTGGACAACTGTTGTTCTAGGACTCACTTTTATCCTTTCCCACTGCACAACAGTGCGCGCTGTACAATATTACTTGTTTCTTACTAGTACCAAAGTATCATAGTATCAAATACCTTGTCAATAATTGCAGCTATTGTCAATAACTGCAGAAATAATTTCTTGATCAGTATTTAATACTAATAAATATACAAATAATATACACATTTAAATTAAACTTGTTATCCAACATGAATTCAACATAGGACACTACATTATGTTAGTTATTTAATGTGGCAGTAGAAACACACCCTTTGTGCTAGGAGTATGTTTTTTAAAATAAAAGAGTGAGCATCTTAACTATTACAAGCTACACTGAACTGCTAGGGCCTGAACCACCAGCCCAAGTCAGGGTTTTATAGCTCTGCTTTTTCAGAAGTACGCAGAACTCGCCTGTAAATCACTTCCGCTGACCTGCACGTAAGCTCATAAAATTGTAACTTTTGCAGACTCCCAGGTAAGTGCTTTCGACTTTGAAGAGAACTTTCCCATCTGAAGCTAGGGCTCTGGCCAGGTCCCAGTGCTGGATGATAAGGAAAGTAGGACATACCACATAGTACCGCTAACAAAGAAAATGCAAGTTTTGCTGATTTGATCTTATAAAACCTGGACCCTCTTAGAGCGATTTTTGAGACCTCACTTACAGGTGGACACACTGCGTAAAACCTCCCAATTCCTGAGAGGGCTCCAAATCCTCAATGCAACAGGGGCTCCCCAGGCACTGCTGATCTGGGTGATGGTAACCTATTTAGACAATTGGTGATGTATCCTTTTCTTAATCACTATTCTCTCTCTTGTATAGTAATGTTTAAGTACTTTAAGTTGCTTATTTTGTCTGTAGTTACAACTTGGCACAATAAAATTATTGTTTCATTAAATGTATCATTTCATTTCTGTATTATTTGATATTTATAGCAAACACGACCGTTCTCTCCCTTGGTGTCTGGTTATTTCCCCCATCAATTGGCAAAACATATGCACTGTTTGATGTTGTTGCAGACATCACCACTGAGCTTCTAAAGTTCAAGATTTTTATTCTATAAATAAAAAGCATTAACAACGGACTTGAAACAACAGCTACACACATTATCCCTTTAAATATTTGCCAAAATTGTATATTTTTGGAGTCAAGGAGTGAAAAAAAGATTGTAGTACTTTGGTCTTTTTTTTTTTTTTTCAATTTGAAATTATTTCATTGTATGAGAATCAGACTGTATGGCTGCCTACATGCAGATTCATAAACTGCAGATAACGGTTCATTCATTACATTTTAAGATGTTAACTGAGATTTCTACTGACAGTTTATCAAATACCCCTAAAAGTAATTCTAGCAGAAATGCAAAGCTGACATGCATGTCTTTGTTGCAAGACACTGAGAACACTGATTTGTTATTGGCTGCTCAAGCACTTAAAGAGTCTCACAAGTCTCTACACCTTTATCAATAGAACAACCTCCATCTACAACTGCAAGAGAGGGACGTTCATTCAGTCATCACTACTGAAGTGATTACCTGAGATTCAAGTACTCACCAAGTACTTTTATGATTTTCATACTTTATGAGAAACTTTTACAACGTAATTATACCTTGCATGAAAAATGGACCAAAAAAATTATCAGAGGTGACAAATCGTTGTTTTGGGAGAAACGTTTTAATCTTTCAAAAATGGAAAACTTGTTTTTTTAATGAATTCTGAAAGTTTAAATTGAAAAAGAAATAATTAAACAAAATTATACTATAACTTGAATATATATGAAAGGATTATTCTTTTTTTCATTTTTTCCTCAAAATTTTTAGTTCCACATTCTTACATTAATTCCTTCTTTCCCTCCAAACTTCCCTTTTCCTAGAAGATGCTGAACAGTAGGTAGGTGCCATTAAAGAAGAATCAGTAACATCTCATATTCCTTCAGCTCTATTCCTTCAGCTTCTTCAGTTTTCATTCTATTTTTTCAGTCTTTCCCTTAATCTTCATAGTTCTAAACTTGAACACTCATAAATGTCAAACATATAACATTTCTAAGTCATATTCAAATGTACTCCTTTCCTAGAAAGGAAAACACAAAAGAAAAAAAAATTCAAAGGCAAACAAAAGAAAACTGCTCCCCTTCATCTCATGACTATTCATTAGATTTTTTAATTATTTTCCGATGTAGGATGAACAGAAGTTCTATGTAAATAATTCATGAAAATGTAGCCATATGTTATAGAAGTCATCTGCTGCACTTGCAATCCGTATGTTGTCCCTTCATAGCCTAAATGACACTAGCCAGTTAACATCTAAAACATAACCATTTTCAAATCCATACTGCTCAAAAAGTAAAAAGCCATCAGTACAAGAGGTACTTGGTTTTCCAGAATCCTTCAAATAGAGTCTGTATTCACAACCTAAAATTAAGACCATCCTCCAAAAAAGAAACACTACTAAAACAGAACGACAAAAAAGATGTAATGTGTGTCTTATGTAAGAGTATTGCCAGCACATACTTTCATTTTTAATTCTCATTTTCCAAACCAGGCCTTAAACAACGAAAAAGTGCATAAATATGCAACAATCTAAAAGGAAAGAATAAATATATATATATAAAAATATAAAATAATGAGAATTATAGTGGAGGAGTTCACTTGATTTTCATGCCACCGAAATTGATCCATCTTTCTCATGCAATGCTTTCCAGGACTCTTTGAGATCATAACTTAAAGAATGCTTCCAATAAAAAGAATGAAGCTACAACCAGGCACCAAGAGGTCCCAACTGCACATCAATTTCATTGTTTGAACACATTTCTATCAGTAGGATGTATACAAGAAAAAAAATATACTTCTTAAGATTTCCAATTCAAATATTTTTACCTATGATTTATATACAGTTTAGTAGTAAAGAAAGTGCAGGCTTCCTTCCTGGGATGGATAGGAGTCCTTTTTTGTTTTTTGAAAGAAACTGAAGATTCTCTAGCATTCTCTAATTTTGTTTTCCTGCACCCCAGGACTAAGTAAAATGTTTCCAGAGAGCACCAGACCAGAAGTACACGCAGCCGACTTCAATCTGCAGCTGAAGAATATATACTTACCCCCTTTTTCACAAGCAACTCTTGTTCCTGAATTTTCATCTCATACATACATTAAAGGTTAAGCAGGTTAAAGGACTGAAGACTCTGTGTTCCATTTACTGCCCTCTTTGGGCTTGTCTGATGTGATTAATTTGGTGCCTTCAGTAGTTTTCAACCTTAAGAGTCTACCCTCTCCTCTGTCTCTAGCAACTGTATTTTGAAGCTACTGAAGAAATAGCCCAGACTGTTGTGTAAAGCAGCAGAAAATCCAGCACATCTCCCTCTTCCACCCCCAATCCAACTCCGAATCTAAACCAACAACCTGATGAAATGAGCTCGTCTAACTGGAGAAGACTGAAAGACATCACCTTGATGTCCTTTCCTGGAGGTAGGAAATCCAGCTTCAACCTCTCACAGCTACGCTGACCACACATACACATACGCATAAATGTATTCATTAACATATATATCATGTATGTTAACATATATATGTTAATGTATTCATTAACATATATATCACTAAAACAACTAAACAAGGTGCTCTACACACTTAAAGAATCAATCTCTCCTATAATAAGGAACTACTTTTATTTAAATAAAAAACAGCCACTCCATTGTACGTGTGGTATAGCATAATGGCTTTCTGATAGCTATTGGTACTTGAAATAGACAACAGATGCCAAAAACCTAATTCAAGTCCTTAGAAGACAAAGGTGATCAGAAAAATGAGGCCAATATAAAAAAAAATCTGTTTCCTTTCCAGGCATGAGTATTGAGCTCTGTTAGTGAAAGATGCATTTCTCACCGTAAGGGCTGGCAGAGTATGAGTTGCATTACACCTTGTTATTTGCTGTACTTTTTTCCTGCCAAAGCCAAGCGAATTTCAGGATCCTTGCTGAAATATTAATCAGGGCAGAAACACTAAGTAATAAAGACCCAGAAGCTTTAGACAACTTCAAGGCTTGGCTACACAGAGGTTAATGTAAAGATCACATACAGACTTAGAGGACACCAGCACAGGCCACCAACTTAATGGCTGCTCATTTTACATGGAGTGCAGGAATAGCGAGGAGGTAGCAAGCCACACACTTCCTCAACATGGAGTAAGCTGTATCGCAGAAAGGCATTTTCAACTTGCAGACTAAGCATCCCTAAGGGGAGTTCACACAAAGGTACTAATGAGCTATAAAGATGCACCCTAATTTACTGCTTATTAATTTCTTTAGACAAACAAGCCCACAGGTATCAGCCATAGCCATCATAATACCTAACTCAGGTACCCTTGTATCAATAAATTAGAATCCACAACATTCAGTGATTGGAATTAGAAATATTTTTCCCTCCTGTCTTCCTTACTCAATTTGTATCCTAAAGTAGACTTCTCTGCATAAGTCCAAAGACAAAGGTAACCAGAAAACAGCAGGCAGTAAGGCATAAAGACAAACAGTAATGTAAAGGGCTCTTCCAATACTGAAGTCTATATATCCCTTTTTTGAAATTCACTTTCAGCCAAAAAAAACTCTCCTAAGGAAAAAAAACGTGCTGATACCCTTAGATACTGTGTGCTTGCAACTTCTGTAATTCTCATTAACTGGAGAAGCTCTTCCATAAAGATTTTACAAACTCCACATAATCTCGTCACTACTGACGCATTCCTCCAAACTCCCAATCACAAAAGATATTCTCACGTCCCTCATTACACTAAAATGACCAAGGTTATATGCGATTTGAAATAAAATGTGAATATGGTAAGTATGTGTGTATACATTTGTCTTAATTTAATAACATCCTATTACAAAGAAAAATAGTCAGGTAAAACTACAAAAGTTACGAACAAAAATTATTACTGTTAATTAATACTTGAAGGTAGAATTATGCTTCTTTCAATTGGACCCCTTAAAGGGCCTTTAACACAGATTTGCATAGCAAGCTGAAGATTTTCAAGTGCAGATAATGAGGCAAGCTAGTATTATTTTAACTCCTCTGGAGTATAATCGGTTGGTAACATTTTCAAACATTACAAGGTCTAGGACAAAAAGGTGAGCTTTAGTTCTTCTATGTCAAAATTGAAAGGTAATTAATTAAAATGTTATAAAAGAAGAAAATATTGAACATTACATTTAGTCATCCTTAGTTTTTCTACCTTTCAAGGAAAGCAGATGAATATGATTTATCTCTTGTATGCAATGCAGAAGACCAAATTATTATTCACCTATTGCCCTCTGAAAATAGTAGTCAAAATAGTCAGTTGTTGTAGTAATTTTAATGTATTCTTCCAAAAGCTGAGTTTATTAAGAAAAAGACAGCATGGAAGACAAAACCCAAGATCTGTTTGAGACATATACAAATTTGGTATGCCAGGTAGGAAATGTGTTTAAAGACCAAAAGTAAATGACAAGTGGGACCTGCAGCAGTCCCTCATAAGAAAAATAGGTAAAATTATAAGAAAAGAAAAAGGTGTAGGGAAATCTACTTAAAGGCAATACCTATATATTCTTTCTCTTGAAAAAGACATCATATATTTATGGCAATGATACATCTCTACTAATAGAAGAGTTCTGAACCAATGATTTAATGTTAATGTTAGATGAAATATGGGCAGTAAGATCCCGTATACCAGTTTAGCCAATGATCTCAAAAATCCTGGATTTCCACCACACAACACTAACAATAAATACACACTTGCCAAGTACAGTCAAACTCAAAAGTTACCAATCAACCAATCAACTATAAATACAATTTTTTAAAAAAGCAACAAAAAAACTATCAATTTATGATTACTTTAATGAATACACTTTTTATATTGTAGTAGGTATTCTCACTGGATCAGTTTTAATTAGAAAACTGCCTTAAGCTTAGGTTTCAACACAGATTGCTATATAATTTTTTTCTTGTATTAAAAATTCAAAATGAAGATATTCTAACCAGTTTACATTTGACTTAGAGGACTCTGCAGTTATACCTTTGCTATGGTAATGCTACTTATAAGAATACTTTGTAGAAATACTCATGAAAATTTAGACAATTTCTTTTTATGTAATATTCACTTGGCAGTGTATGATCTTAGCAGCCATATATTTGAAAACAAGGATTAATTTTTAAAATATCTTTAATGCTAAAAAAGAAAATTACTTAATTCTAAATAAAAGCACTAAATCTTAAAAAAGTACTCTATTTATTTAAATATAAAATGTTACATTCCCAAGTATTCTCTACGTATTAAAATGTTCACCACAAAGTGCAAATATGCAACCAATTCATGAAAAAGAAAAAAATATATTCAGCAAAATTTTAATCCGTAAGCACTGGCAAAGATGCACAGCAGACGGAAGCGATACATTGACCTTGCATCCACTTTACCATGTATTTTGGAGAAGACCAAGAGCTGAGACAGCAAGAGTCAGCCTTCCTGTGCACATTACTCAACACAAAGCCATACGAGCTTCTTGAACTTCTCTTGTTCATATAAGCAGCAAATAGCTTAGAAATGCAAGAATAAACATGCATAACTTCAATAAAAAATGTGTACATATAAGCACCAGATATATTATGAATCGTACTTCCAGCCCTGAGGAGAGAGAAAAAAACCTCCAGCCACTGACTTAATATGAAATAAACTAGGTGACTAATCTTATTTCAGCACTGCTTCCAGTCAAGCAACAATCACATTGGGTTCATTTTGAATAAATCAGAAAAAAAAAAAAAAAAGGAAAAATCCAGTTTATCTGATGCAGTTGTAAATTTAAGTAAGCCTCAAGTAAGCAGTCAGCCTTTTGACCCCTCAATGCGCTTTCCAGTCTGGACACTGAAAAGCACACTGGACTTTGGTGGTTTTGGTACCATTCTTATCAGTAACTCTCTCTCTCACAGTTCATCCAGATAGAACTTCATATTAACGACCTTAATAATGAAAAGGACATTCTGCTCATGCCATAATTTGAAGAAGGCAGTCGTTTAAGGTTTACAAAGAAAAAAACGTTGAAACGGCTATTGCTCTCTTCCAGTTATTTAGCACTCATTAGAGTTGGATTTCATCAGCATAGTATTTCAAGTCCTATTTGGTGTTCAAATGCTCTGACTACATTTTAAAGAATTATTTTGATTTTCAGAACTGTAACTTATATTCCATCAATGTCAAAAACGCCTTGTTCAGTATGTGATTTCATATTTCATTTTTTACTGATGCAATTATTTATTTTTGAGTAAACAGCTAAAAAGTCATAGTTAATCTGTGTTTTTTACTGAATATAAGATTTTTCACATTTGTCAGTATTGTTTTATAGTTTATGCTAACAATTAAATTATATGATATACATTAGTAACACTAAAATATATAGATAAGCTGCTTTTAGGTTACTATATGTTTAGCCCTCAGCTATTCTGGAAATGTTTTATCTTGGCTTACTGAACTTGCAGAATCCCAAATCTGTCCACAATACAGGAACATTACAAGCATGAACCTAATCAGGACTTTCCTAAACTAGAATCTACACTGAAAGGAGCAATAGGAAAGGAGAAAGAAAGGGAGCATGCTCTGAACATTGAGGTGGCAATCACCAAAACAGCCAATAAATGAGGCAAGCTGTGTATGAATTGAAACTTTTCGAAAAGCTTTATCTAAACAGGAACATTTTAGTCAAAGACCTGCTTTTTGAACAACTCAAGTTTACTAATACTTTCTTAGATAGTTACTTCAAGTGACCTGAAACTTTCCCTATATGAAAAAACAATTTTCATACCTTAAGAAACAAATTAACATCTTGATAAAAGTTTTGTTAACTGCTCGATTTAAATAGAATACAAACCTGTTCTAGGCTTTCTATTTTGCTGTCTTTGACTTGCAAAATTTCTAATACCCTTCTGTCCTTCACTTCAGCTTTCTGCTTTTCTCTGGAAACAAACAAAAACAGACACTTTATTAGTCATAATTTACAGCTAATCATTTGAATTTTTCATGTCCTGATAATGAATGTCATTTTAAAGCATGGAAAATTAAATTATCTGAAGTTGACAGGCCTTGCAGAATTAATCAAGGAGCATATGGCAAGTGACAGAAAATTACATCTATAAAGGACAACTTAATTTTAAAAGAAACAGAAGAAAGAGGCTTTAAATGTATTTTTTAACTACCTAATATTATCTGACTTCCTCCCCAAATGCAGAAAGCATGTCTGTCTATAGACAGAACAAAATGGGTTTTTCTTCCCCTCACAGCAGATAGAGACACTAAATTGAGTATGAGAGTCTTAACAGTCAATTCCACGGCCTTTGTATGTCTGAAACTATTACTCTTGAACATGATGGATAACTTACCTAATAATTATTAATAAATTATTATCTATAATCAGAGAAGTGACCTGTGGAGCAGGAGGAGCAGGAACATAGGCAGGGCAGAGGACTGGGACATTCAGGTAATGCAGATGACCGTAGACCCTGCTATTTGGTTAATAAACACAGGCTATAGTCATATTCACAACATTTTGTTAAAAAAAAAAGACTTTTTAGCACTTCATAAAATACCTATTCCTCATCACTGTCCTTTTTCTAAACTGAGCTTTAAATGCCAATATCTTTAATAGTGTCTCTCCTAGGTAGGATTAAAATTGTAATACTACATAGATTCTTCAGCACATGACAGATTTCTTATCATATTAAACTGCCACTGAAGGACTTAGACACAGACCTTCTCCTTCCACCACGGCCAACAGAGAAGCAGAACATACATACAGATTATCTTTGCTCTGACATAAGCTAGCCCTAAAAGCTATGGAATCATATTCAAGAAACTTACACTCCAGCAAAATGCAAACATAGGCAAGGTGGAAGAGAATGAAAGCTGCTGAAGTCAAACTTGTGAATCTGACCAAGACCACATAAGTTCAAAAATATCAGCTGTCTGTAAAAGGTTTGATTTGCAAAAAAACCACAGTGTTTTGTAAAAGGGACCATTAAGGGTAATAAATAGCTGTAACTCTGTTTCTGCATTACTATGTATTACTACACATTATAGTGTTAAAAGTAGGGATTTTAAAAGCTGAACTCTTCCCCTCTTAATGCCCTTATGTCATAATTTTTCAATAAAGTGCTAAAACATAAAGTCTGAGTAAATAAAAATTTAAATAAGAATTATGTGGAATTTAAAACAAGAATAGCTAACAATTCAGAAACCTCAAGATATCCTAAGTAAGTGATACAAATGTAACAGTATTAACATACAGTAATACTAGAAAAATTGTACAGCCTAGGAAGAGACTAAATTAAAATATGTATATTTCAATTTGCTTTGGGGGGGAAATTGGATAAATATAAATGATTTTCTTTATGGATTTTTTTAATAAATCTTCTGCAGGCTAAACAGTCCCAGCTCCCTCAGTCTTTCCTCATACAAGAGATCATAGAATGATAGAATGCTTAGGGTTGGAAGGGACCTCAGAGGTCATCTAGTCCAACCCCCCTGCACACGCAGGGTCACCTAGAGC
>JAUBOD010000151.1:1494936-1527648 GCA_032353885.1 Nothura maculosa
CTCCCCCTGCTGGCAACATCCTCCTGATGCAGCCAGGAGCCCATTGGCCTTCTTGGCCACGAGGGCTCTGCTGCCCCCATGGGTAACTTGGTGTCCACCAGGACTCCCAGGTCCCTCTCTTCAGAGCTGCTCTCCAGTAGGTCAGCCCCTAATCTGCCCTGGTGCCTGGGGTTATTCCTGTCCACCCTACACTAGCTCTTGTTGAACCTCAGGAGGTTCCTCTCTGTCCAACTCTCCAGCCTGTCCAGGTCTCTCTGGATGGCAGCACATCCCTCCAGAGTGTCGGCCACTCCACCCAACTTGGGATCATCCACAAACTTGCTCAGGGTGCCCTCTGTGCCCTTGTCCAGGTCACTGATGAACAGGCTGAATAGCACCAGGCCTAGTACTAACCCCTGGGGGACACCTAGGATGTCCATGATGTTCAGTGCTGAGCCAACAGGGGTAAGAAACCACTCTTTTCGGATGAACTGTGCTCATTATAGGCTCCTTGTAATGCCAATGCCACTCTATTCCAAAGGCTGCCCAGCTCTAAGGTACAATCCTCACAGTGAACATGTACTTTAACTTTTCCATTGGCTCTATCTTTAAATGAAAGCAAGAGACTTTTTCACCAGTCAATAACAAAAGTGAGCATGACTACAGTCACCCCAAGCTGCAGCTAAATGTGAAAGAAAGGGTGACATAACATAACATAAAAGGTGAAGGAAGGAGGGCAGAAGTGGAGGGATGCCTCCACTGCAACCTGTGCATGGGTCTACGCGCTGAGCCCCCCTCCTGCCCTCGGCTCGGGCCGCCTGAGGAGGCTCCTCGAGACCAAGAGGCCTCCCCAGGCTCTGGGGCGAGTGCAGCCTGCGCAGCGGCGCCTCCGAGCCAGCCAGGAGCCCCGCGCTGCAGCGCCCAATGTCCCGGACAAACATCCCAACTGCCGTGGAAACGCTGCCCGCGAGCAAGCCCTGCTGCTCGGGAACTCGACTCCTTGCTTGGAGGTGGTCGGAGCAGCCCTCGACAGACTGTTCGTGAATCTGGTGCTGCCAGAGTGGGGCCTGCAGCCACCACAGTTTTTGGTACTCCTATTCAGAGGCAAGTCCAGTTGTCTTCTGTCCCTCTCATCCTGGAGGATCATCTGCAACACAAAGGGATTCGTCTCCCACAAAATTTGCCCTCCCTGAAATCCTAACAGCAGGACTGTGTCAACAGTCAATAACTATACATGAGAGGGGAAAAATCTCTTAGGAGACTTAAGTTAATATTTTGAACGTCTGTTAAGCATAAATTCTCAATTTGCAGCTCTTGCCACAACAACTACGCAGAATGTAGTTGTAAGCACCAAGTGACCCATTTCAGTAATCATTTTGCTTTTATTTCTTAGTCATGTCATTATTCTTTAAGTCTCCATGTTTGTGGTAGACTTAAAAATCTTGGAAATTACTAACTCCGCAGCCTTCCAGTTAGCAGCAATGACAAAGTAGTAGATTTTCTGATAATCTTATTAACATACTTGAACTGAGGTATACTAGTTTTGTTCTGGTATCAAAATCTAAAATGAAGAGAGTATAGAAAGCTGAAGGAATGTGCAGCTTAGGAAAACATGACAAAACAATAGCTGGAAAAGTGATGATAGAAGATTTGGAGGTGTAGAAACATTCACAGGTAAGAGTTGGTCTAGAAATAATTTCCAAAGAGGCAAGTAGACCCTAGTACAAATGAAGCTACCTCAATTAAAGAAAAAGTTCCCTCTATTTATATACTGTTAGTGCTAATTGCTGTTACTTCATCTGTCAAAAATCAAAGCAAACACCATTTGTGATTAATAACATTTATCTATATTGAATGGGTTTTATCTAAACACATTCCAGGATTCTTTTAAGCATTCACAGTACCTAAGGAGATGCTATGGAAGAAATCTGTTCTTAGTTCGGTATCTCTGAAAAAAAGTCTAATATAGATTTTTATATGCAACACCAATTAAATAATATTGATAACCTCTACACTTCTCGTTAAAGTACTGCTTTTAATGTATGTGAATGAGCTAGTTTTCCGTATCATTCAGTTACCTGTATGAACTGAAGTTTAAGGTAGTTTCTAATTGCATATATGTTTATATTTAAGTATAGAAAAATAAATACAAGTCTGGGTATACATATGTAATAAAAAAAAAGACAACATGACAAACACATTTCATCATAAAAGAAGTTTGTTTCAGCATAAATGAAAAACTCTTCTAAGTTGTTCTAAATTCCTCACTTGTTGTTATTTTTAAATAATCTCTACCAAACTGTAACACGCAACCAGTGTCAAGGTAGTACATGAACGCCGACCGCAGAGTCAAACTACTACTCCCTCTGTAGGTGCATGTCTTGCTATAGATCCCGAAGTTACCACGACCTGTGAGTGCATCTAATTCTCAGGTAACTTGCTTTAACACAAGCTTCGCGTGATTGCGGCATCTATTTCTGCCACTGGATAAAATGCTTTAGAACATCTCTTTTAATTACATGATCACATTGTATTTTTTGCAAAATTTTCATTACTTCATGCAATGCAGAAGATGGTCAGAAGATGGGACAGTACTATAGCAAATGTAAGCTAAGATAAATAACTGGCATGCTGTTTCCAAAAGTTGAAGAATAATCAACTAATTAAGTCAAGAAAGCAAAGATATGACATAAAAGATGCCTTTTGATTTTAAAGCAATATGTAGAAACCCAAAAGAACTAGAATCCCTCCTGCTTTTATGACAAACTTCACAACTAATCTTGGTAAATTCTACATTTTTCTTTAAACGATGGTTTAAAAAAAAGAAAAAATCAGAGCAATCTAAGAGACATAATCATGTGATGAAGTCCTACAACAATACATTATCAACTCACATTTTCCCTACCCTTGCCCCCCAAAAAATCATATATATACACACATATATGTAAATATTAACATTCAAGAAACCATCAATGACATCCTGTGATGATTAATTAATACTTGTAGTAATCAGATGCTAATAGATAAATGCCATGAGGAAATTATCATTAATATCCTCTGAGGAATATAATTTAAACTGCATAGTAAGCTTTTATCTTATGAAGTCTGAAGCTTTGACCTTCTTAAGTGTTAATATACACAATCCAAAAACAGAACTGTTAATCTGACTTCTTATGAAACCAGAATACTTCATTTACCTCCTTTTGCTACTTCAGTGGAAGAATCCTATGCTTATAGCTTGTTTACATGCACTATAAAATTTGTAGAATGCTGTGGAATGGTACTTATTTATATATATAATGGTAATACACAATATGCTCGCAATTTGTTTAAAGAGTTGAATTCAATGCCAGCAGAAAAACCTCAGTAAATACACTTTTCAAGCACAAAGCACTTCAACTTACAAGAGGTACAACATACAAATCTTACACCTCGCTTATATTCACAAAAATTGAGCAATGGAACTTTTATTAGTGTTTAAAATACGTACTTTTCTAAATTGAAGATTACTCACCTTTCCACAATTAAGCTGACAGCTTGTGTTATATCTGGATTGGACACTTGAAGACGTTTCCATAAAGACCATACAAACTCTTTGTCAGCCTTAAAAATGTGAACAAAGATAAAAATACATTATATGTATGCTAGAGTGTGCATGTTCACATACCAAACAAAAAAAGGGCAAAAAAACAAAACACACACACATCTTGATTTGAGTGAGAGCTGTAGCAGATTACTTACTCACTTTTAATTAAAAACATAAAAACCAGTTTTCTTTATGAAAGTTTTAATTAGATAAAAATTTTGTGGGGATACAAATACCAAGAACGCATACTAGGGTATGCAACATGACATAAGGCAGCATCAGTCAAGATTGCAGAAGGCTGCTTTTTGCTGCACGAGCTCTTGGGACTTCTATCAGTATTACACAATTTCTATTAAAGAATAAGGATTTGGAAATGTATGCTTCAGAATTAACTCTGGACACTGCTTTTCCACTAGAAAAAAAATTATTCAAAATTGAAGCAATATAGAAAAAAGAATACATTTCTGGTTTTATTTTTAAGTAAACAGTAAATCACTATTCCAGGATGCCCAGTTAACCTATGTCCTATGAAAGTTTGCAAAATGGAAGCAATGATCTTTAAAGCTCTCGCAAGAAAACTTGTGAAAGTTAAATAATAAAATAAAGGCTTTTCAAGATTTCCTGCTATACTGAAGTAAATATTTTGCACTAGATTATTTTTAAATAAAGAGTTACATTACTGAAGTAATTCATATAAATACTGTTACATTATAAACAACAACAAAAAATGAGAATCTATCCTTTAACTTGCTATTATATCTTAATAAGAGATGTAACAGGACAATACATATTATATTACGAGATAATATATGGCTTAAAAGGAGAATCACATTATGGCCATAATTATCCAGCCTCTTTCTTCCCCAAACTTCTGTAAACTCACAATTTACTCAGATACCACACACATCATTAGCTCTTCATTAACCAGAACCTCATTAAAGTTAGCCAGATAGACATCAAAGTATCTCCTCTTTACACAGCTTTATGTCAAACCTCAGTATCAAAATAGACAGAAGACATGAGTTAGGATCTTTGCAACTCCACTGTTCAGCATGATCATACATCTCCCCCTTAATTTCTTCTTTCACAACTTCATATCTTTTATAAATATGAAAAGCCTGTTTCTTTTCCACATACCATGACAGTCAATACAACCAAGCACAAGATCATCCAATTACAATCAAACTCTGGAGAAGAAGCAGCATTTATTATTTTGACTACCCTTTCTTTCCTTTTTTTGCCTGATCAGTTTTGCCTTCTAGAAAGCAATTTGAGTGTTGAGATAAATAAAAATCAATATTAGTTGCAGCCCATGCCAACTATTTCACCTTAAGATTCCTGCTTTGTTGGGAGCAAGGCTGCTATACTATCCTACTTCTAATGGAAACAAGACTACTTAGTATAGAATTTCCTCCTTACAAACTGTCTCTGAAGACAGAACAAGTTTTTGAAGATTCACACAATATCAAATATTTTAGTTATATCATCATTAACTTCAGAAGGAAAAAAAGTTAAAATAGCTATAATGAACTGTCAAGACTAATGTCTTGGCAACCAAAACTCTCTTGAAGATAGGTTCGTAGGAATCTTTTCATTTCTTGAAATAATTTAATTAATCCAGATCCAGAGTACAACACTCAAATAAAAATAAATGAATTAAAGATTCAAAAAACAAAATATAGCTGTAATCATTGTAAATCACAGTTGTAAAAAGTAATCATTTTTCTCCATGTTTTATCAGTAACCCCTAAAAGACTTTCTGAAAAGTTTTGGTATATATTTTAAAAATCAGAAACCAAGATCTTTTGTATAAAATTGCATAGAAAGTAGGCAGGACAAAGTTACAATTAATTACTACTTATTTTTAAAATGTCCAACATTTTAACAGTTAAAATAGTTTCAAGTAAATGTATGATTATTAATTATAGTGAAACTAGTACTACAAGCCAACAACTATTACAATTACATAAGACAAAAATATTTTTACTTATCCTTTGTAAATTTTTGGCACAATTAATGGCAAGTTTTGGTAAGGCTGTTCCCTGAATTGTCTTGGGAGACAAACAGTTTCTTCTGAAACAGGGCTGCATAGTCTAGCTGAATTTGGCACTGGAAAACACTGCAGCTGTCAAGGCTTAGGATATATCCCAAGGAACATACAGCGTATTCATGTGTATGTTAACAACTCAAGAGATCAGTGAGAGTTTACCTTGAGCAGCTGAGAACTTGTAAATACACGACAGATTACAGATGTCATTTGAAAGTTACCGAAAAACACTCTTTAAGACCAAACTATCCACAACAATAAATGAGATGATGCTGTGTTATAAAGTTTACATTTTTGAACTTGAGAGATTTTAAACAGAATTAGAGCACTTCTGGTATTCTCTACAAAAAATCCACTTTTTCACCAGTCTGGAATTAAAATAAATGTAAATGAAGTACCTCATCATCACATTCACAAACATACAGAAAGGAAGGACTTTATCTTAGTTTCAAGAAAGCAAACTGGATTCTTCTCATTGATTCTTCTACTAGTAAAAAGTCCATAACTGCTGACAAATACAAAATGAACTAATGGCAGGATTTATATGGCATAAGCAGTCACAGTATATGTGCTTGCTTGCAGCTGAAGTCATGAGTGTATTATTAAATATTAGCTTAACTCACAAAACACAGTAATACAGAAAGACAAATATGCTCATTTCAGTTCAGTCAATTTCCTCTCAGGAGAGAGAAGCAAGCATAAATATTGCTTTAGATAGTTCATATCAAAAGATGTAAAATTTTATACAAATTGAATCAATACAGCTATTTGTCTGTTGTACACTGAATAGTCACTTAAAGTATCAGGAGTGTTCAGTTACAGTTCATTAGAAGACTGCTAATTCTGCTTGATGAAGAAATGACAGTGAATTCCAACAGAAAAGGCTTTTATTGCAGCTCTGACAACAACAAAACATGAGTGTAGTCATAGGGGCTATATACTGATGAGAATGAGTACGAAATGTACAGGAAGGCTTATGTTCCTTCCACAATACACTGTATAGAACAAGGATAAACAGAAAAATCTCATTTAGAATGAATTCCTACTTAAAGTGTCCCATTTACTTATAGTTTTGAAATGAGAAATCTTTCTGATATTTCACTTTATTTACTTCAGTGCATGGTTCACTATCTCAAGCATTCATTGTCATACACCAAGTATTTATTGCAGGGCAAGTGACTAACATAAGAATATGCTATCTTCTGAAAACAGCAACAGAATACCCCAAAACAAAGCAACCACGCACAGGAGCAACTGCTAGAAGAGCCTTGGATAAACCATCTTTTTTTTTTTGAATGGATACCCCTTTAAGTGGAATTTAAGCCAACCAAGGACAGAGTTGGTTTACTGAAATTTTTTAGTAAAAATAACAACGAAATACTGCGAATGGTATCATGATAGGAATATTTCAGTACGTGTAAAGTACCTAACTATTGGGCTGAAATACTGGATGAAGCAAGTATTAATGACTCTTAGAAAGATTTTGAAAAAGCATGAAAAAAACATGGCTGAGATAAGCATTGACACATTGCTGAAAAAAAGCGTTTTGGACTACTCTCCTAGTTAGTGTACTTTTCACTGAAAAGTACAAGCAAGCCTTTAATCAAGCTGATGCAATCACTTTACATGTAAATGATAAGGAATTGTGCTTGATAGCTCACATAGCTTTTAAAATTACATGGCTGTCTATGACCAATGCAAACTCTCTAGATTCTACTTCATCAGTGTTTGTGATTTCCAGTCATATACTATACTCTCAAATAAAAGGTATTCTCTATAAATCACCCACTCTTGTTAAGTGGCTATAGAGAATATTCCAAGGCATTACATGACCTGATCTTTGACATAGTAAGTTTTTCAGAAATAATCTAACAAGTCACTAAAATGTTAAGATTGCTTAGTACCTCAAAAGAAACATTCATGCCTTATATACATCTAAATCTAAAGGCAGTCACATACAGTACAAATAATTATATCTAATTGTCAGAAAGACTTTTGCAATACGATCATTAAAACCTGTCTGGATCAATACCTTCAAAACAGATTCCATCAGCCCACAAATATTTTTCCTCATCTTCAATTCCTTAATGCTAAAACCAACACTTTTATGATGCTGGAAAATCGTGGCTTCCCTTCCATAACTTTTTGTTTAAAGAATTTCCCCTTATACTGTCTCTATCAATAGTTCAGGCAACAAAAAACAACCAAAGCAAAAAAAAAAAAAAAAGAAGAAAAAAAAAGCTACTACTGCTTTGTTTGTTTTCTGTAAACTGAGGACATTGTACCCTTACACAGAATCCTGTTCAATGCAAATAAGGACCATGAAGATATAAAGCTACTTGATGGAATACTTCTACAGAAATAATGGTCTGCACAAAAGCACCGCACACAATTTTGTGCTTAAAGATGCTATCTGTAATTACAATATGATTTCATAAAAGGACACTCAGATTTGCTCATTATTGTGAATACTAATAAAAATAAAGCAATGCAATTCAGCAAATAATTTTAAATACATTTCAATCAACATAAATAAATGACTAACTACAGTATCAAAGGACAAGAAATAAGAAGTGTTTTCTGGATTCTACTTTTTGCAAAATGTAGTCAATGAAATAACATCAGCAAAGTCCATTCAGTACCAGAATGGGACTACATAGAATTGTTCATAAAAACTGCTGGAGATGAATTATTAGACCAATGCTGGACCTGTGAAGCATAGTGTTTCCTCACTGAGGAACTAATAATAAATACCTTCCTTTATTTACTTCAACAGAGAGTGATTGCACAAATAGGCTCCATTACATGCTTTCATTTAGTGACATCACCTTTATATTCACAAATGTTTTCTTCTGAGTAGTCAATATTAAAAACTAAACATTCATCTAATAGAAGATTTTTTCTAAAGAAGAAAGGGAAGGGTTGGCTACAGAGATAAGGTTTAATTAATTCATTAATTGGATTAATTCCTTTATAGATCAAGCTATGATAACCCATCTGTCAGCTTTTGTTTTAAATTATAAATACACAAGGTAGCTGAGCTGAAAATCAGCTGCAGTTATTACAAAAGACGCACAGGAAACAAGAATGGAATACGATATAAGCTTCGTAAGTTACAAAACTATTTTATAGGAGTCCAAGGACAATGAAGGTGACAGTTTCCAAGTTCACTCACTAGTTCTGAGAGTATAGAACAAAATAAAAATTTCAACAACCATTTCAGAGTTGGCATTTAAATACTCTGCATTAATGCAGTTATAATTCACCTATGTGTTTTGCAAACATTTGAGAATGTGCAAATGTATAATTAGGCAATAAAACAATAAATATGTCTTTTGGAGTGTTCATGCTCAATTAATATGACTAATCAAGTGTACTTCATGACTATCATTTTAACTGCCTGAAACAGAAAAGTGCACATTTAGTAACAACAAACAGAAACAATACGATTACCCAAAGTCAATCTTTAAAAGCAGCCCACTTCCTCCTTGACCAAAATATATTTTGATGGGAGAAGTAAAGCTGCTACAGAAATTCTCTTCCCAACTTTCAAACTTTGAACAGCTGGATAGATCAAGAGTTTCCAGAAGTGCACTCCATACAGCTGTGTAAAGTTCCAAAAGTTAGAAGCAAGATCCTACTTCTTCTCTGCATTCAAAAGATGATTTCCTTTATTGAGAAACAGGCATAAGGTTTTTTGCTTCCATAAAAGCTACCTTTTCCACTCACGCCACTATGTCTGTGCTGAATGTAAATGATTATTCACTCATACCATAGGAGCAGTCAAAAACACACACCTAAATACTGAGAATAGCTAACTACTTTCAAATAGGTATTTTTGTCCACATTTAACTAGTACCATTCTCAGTTCAGTTTTGCATTTTTTACTCATGTTTTCCAAAAAATAGTCAGAATCAAATATCAAGCACACAAAACCTAATTAGCTAAAATTTGTCAAAAATACAATGATGAAGAACAGAAAGATTAAGCAAATGTAGCTGCTGAACAAAGCTATTACTGCGTCTAATGCATATATGGTAAGGCCACCTTAGCAGAGCAGAGACTCATGTGACTTGGACTCCTTATGCTCACTCCTCCCCCGCTCCCCACCCCCAAAAAAGTATAAAGTAACAAAAAAGTCTGAAACAGATCCTTTGATGCCTATAAAAATGTGGTCTTAGTTTAATGACTAATAAAAGAAATTAGTATTTAATGAATGCCTGTATTGAACATTTTGCACCCATTGGAAAAATCAAAAAAAAATAGCAACCAAACATTTGTACGTAGCCTAGTAACCAATTCCTAACTTCAACTAATGCAGCATTTTGTTTTTTAATTTGTTAATTTCACATAACACCATTTTGAAAACCACGAAGGGCAGTACAGTTTCTCTGACTCAAGGTTATAGGGTGGTTGACAAGCAGTAATTTCTGACTCAAGGGTATAAATTGTGCAAAAACTACCATGCAATGTTATATTCATGAGACCACTACATATCTACAGCTGTAAACACTCATAGATTCCTCACATAGCAAGGAACAGGTTTTGTAATGATCATTCATAAGAAAAGCATGCAAGTGAGAGAATAAGTAAAAATTGCAAAAGATTGCAAAACTGCAAAAATATTGCAAAATTGCAAAAACAAAGAACATATAAAACTTCAGAAAAATAAAGTCATCTTAAAGTTTGCAGAAGCACCAAGTTAGAAAGAGAATCTTCAAACAGCAAAATACAACCCTGTATAAGCATAGCTCACACAGTGTAAACACAATGCTTTGAAATGAAAGATGTGATGAATACAACAGTAAAAATAGTTGTTTTCTCAGGTTTACGTACAAAATGCAGGTATTTTATTTGGATCCCAGTTTGGATACCAGTCAGCATTTTCATCAAGCAATGAAATGTGAGTAGCTTCATTTCATGTTTTGCACCTTAGGATACATCAAAAAAATACCCTCCTTGATTATCATCTGCAGCATATATTAAGCAGAGGACAGGCTCTTCCCTCCTCCACTTTCCCATATTCCCAGCAACATAAGGCACTCAACTGGAATACCGAAGACCAAATCCCTCTTTGCTATATTCAAAGCAAAGACTATACTGGAATTTCTCACAGGTATTAAGAGAATTCACATCAGATCACAAGTTACTTTGAAGAACCTTTTATTAAGGAATACTACCTATGAAAAATCATGTACTCTAGTTGAGGACTTAAAATATATAGCATGTCCAAATAACATACCTTTGGATTTGAAGCATGCACACATTTTTACATCAAATGAATAAACTCCAACAACAGATATTGAAAATAGAAAACAAACACCACACTGCAATGGCTATAAATAATTACATTTGCACAAGAAGCACCTCCTTCTTCCCCCAAAATTAAAAATGTACACACACACACACACACACACACGTCAAAGAAGAAAGGCAGAAAACACCAGAGTCAAAAACTCCAAGGAGCAGTAAGGATAGCTCTTAATAATTTTCCATGGACAGCAATCAAAATACTAAGGTGACAGGTAGAAGTATAAAATTGACATTAAATAACTGCTTGCTAGGGTTTACGCTCTACTGTAGAGTATCCATCATAGTCTTATAGAACAGTATAATATAGAAGCAAGCATGCTTCTTCAGATTTTAGTATTTTCTTATTTTTATTTTAAAAGAAAAGAGACAGGAAAAAAAGGCAAGAGGAAAAAGTATCCACGTCAGAACATAAAAGGCACTACCACAGATATAAAAAGGTCAATTATTTCAGGGTTCTGCTTCATACAGCAGAAAGAGATGCCAATTATGCCTACACTTCAGTAAAGATCTGTTTCAGCAAGTGTAAAAGAGTGACCAAAATCACATAAGTAGGAGTAGGCATAAAGCAGGACAGGGCAAGAGTATAAAAATATGTCAAGGTTACCTGGAGACACCACAGTGAACATCAGGACCGTTTAGAGGATGTGTATTCTGTGAGAAGCATCAAGAGTTACACAAAGGTCCCAACTTCAAAAAACAGTTGTTTTTCTTGTGAGGAAAAGAAAAATCCAAATGCTAACCAGGTCCGGCTCTAGCATACTGTGAACATCCACAAGACAGTTAAACTAGCTCACTTACAAACTCTGTTATGGAAGTGCAGTTTATGAAACTACAAATATCATGCTTTCAGGATAAAATGAAACAAAATCTCAGGCAGCTTTATCCAATTGAGTAGTAAAAGACTAACATCTTGGTAATGTAATTTCTAAGACACATATCCTAGGCAGCTCAAGTAGTCTCTAAAATATACATATATTTGCAGAATCACAGAATCTCACATTTTGCTACAGTTAAAAAGGCAGAATTACACAGAATGATTAAGGTTGGAAGAAACTTCTGGAGATCATCTATTTCAATCTTCCTGCACAAGTAGGGTTATGCATGCTGCATAGGATCCTGTCCAGACAGGTTTTGAGTATCTCCAAAAAACACATTCCAAATCCTCTCCGGCCAACCTGTCTTGTGTTCAGCAACCCTTACAAAACGCTTTTTTCTCATGTTCAGATATAATCTTCTGTGCTTCAGTCTGTGGCCACTGCCTCGTCTCACTACAAGTCACCAGTGAAAGTAGCATAGGGTGTCAACAAGATGGGCATTCCTTACGATATTTGTATACACTGGTAAGATCTCACAGATTCACAGAATGGTTGAGTTTGGAAGGGACCTCTAGAGATCATCCAGAGATCATGCTCGAGCAGGGACAACTACAGCATGTGGCACAGGGCAGCATCCAGGCAGGTTTGGAAGATCTCTGGAGAAGGAAGTAACTCCACAACCTCCCTGGAAAGCCTGCTACACTGCTCTATCACTCTCACAGTCAGGAAGTTCTTCCTCACATCGAGATGGAACTGCTTGTGTTTTAACTTTTACCCATTGACCCATTTCCTGTCATTCATCCTTCAGATACTTATATATATTAACCAGATCCCCTCTCAACCTTCTCCAGGGAAAGCAGGCCCAACTCACTCAGTCTCCCCTCATACAATAGATGTTCCAGTCCCTTAATCATCTTTGTCGCTCTCCACTGGACCCTCTTGAGAAGCTCCACGTCCCTCCTGTCCTGGGGAGCCCAGAACTGCCCCCAGTGCTCCAGGTTTGGCCTCCCCAGAGCTGAGCAGAGAGGCAGGATCCCCTCCCTCCCCCTGCTGCCCACATCCTCCTGATGCAGCCAGGATCTCATTGGCCTTCTTGGCCACGAGGGCACTGCTGCCCCATGGGTAACTTGGTGTCCACCAGGACTCCCAGGTTCCCCTCTGTGGAGCTGCTCTCCAGCAGGTCAGCCCCTAATCTGTACTGGTGCCTGGGGTTATTCCTGCCCAGGGGCAGGACCCTGCACTAGCTCTTGTCGAACCTCCCAAGGTTCCTCTGTGCCCAACTCTCCATCTGGATGGTAGCACAGCCCTCCAGAGTATCAGCCGTCTTCCCAGTTCTATATCATCGCCAAATATGATGAAGGGGCACTCCATACCCTCCTGCAGGTCAGTGGCAAACAAGCTGAAAAAGACTGGACTCCCTATTGATCCCTGGGGACAATCCCTAGTGACAGCCCTCCAGCTAACCTCTGCATCTCTGATCACTACACTGAGCTCTGCCATCCAGTCACTTTTTAATCCATCTCATTGTCCTAGGAGAATGTTATGGAAGCCAGCGTCAAAAGCCTTTCTGAAGTCAAGGCAGACAACATCCACTGCTGTTCACTCATCTACCTGGCTGGTCACCCCACCACAGAATATTGGGTTGGTTAAACATGATTTTCTCTTGATTAATCCATGTTGACTGCTCCTGATCAGATTCTTTTCCTCTACAGAGTTGTGCAAGTCATCCAGGATGGGCTGTTCCATCACTTCTCCAAAGATACAGGTGAGCCTCACCAGCCTGGGTCCTCCTTCTTGCCCTTTTTGAAGGCTGGAGTGACACTGGCTTTCTCCAGCCCTCAAGCATCTCTCCCATTCTCCATAATCTTTTGAAGACGGAGAGTGGCTTAGCAACAACTAGCACCTGTAGCTGCATTTCACTGGGGCCTCTGGATTTGTGAGGCAAATATTTCTACTTGTCAGAACAGAAGACCAAATGACATTATCCAAAAAATATCTAAATATCCAATTGACGTTAACAAAGTTATACTAGACAGAATACAATTCTACTAAAGAAATTATTAACAGCTTAACTATATTCCAGACAAAGACACTAGAAAAACACAAAATGAACATCTGTCCATCAATACTTAGGTTTTTAAATGGCTTGGTTTTGCAAAAGATTTTCATAGGAAATACGGAGTTCAAATGGATTAAACATTCTTTAACAGTTTCATTCATAATTTCACTTTTACACCAGATAACAAATCTCACTCAAGCCTATTTTATGTTCTGAATTTGGATTTGAACTAACAACAAAAATTAGAGATAATTCCTTTAGAAAAGCTGAATAGCTGACAACTCTAGGTGATGCTCCTTTTAAAAATCTAGTATACAGATTAAAATCTATTTTCTTCTTCTTTAAATAAAATATATATGCTTCAATATATGTCTGTATATTCACTGATGGAGTAATAAAATACTAAACCTGTAGATAACTACGCTGTTTTTTGCAGGAAAAAAAGCCCTACTTGCATTAATTACTAATGCACTTTCCCTCTCCCTCCAAATTAAGAATTTTTAAAAAGTGCTGAATACATCTATCTGTTTCTATTACAAGGCTGACATGTATTGGACTCTAAGCTAAGAGCTGGAAATTCTTCTATTGCATTTAAGTTCTGTCTTCAGATATATGGCCTACTTTCATTTTCTTTTTTTTTTCCTCCTTGTTTTCCCTTTTGAAGGCTGTTTGAATTGCTAAAAGAAGAAGACATAAGGATAGCAAGATGTATAAGAGGAATATATTTTTAAAAAAATTTTATGGTGGTTGACTTGAATGTCATTGCACTGTGCTCATCAAGGAATAAGCAGAAATGTGTATTTAATTCAACTTAGCTACAATTTGTGTACATCAAGTTTAATTAACAAAGAGATTAGAAATTCAAATTTGTACTATTTACTTTCAGGTTTTTATTATTTTAAATGCTCTTTATCATATACCACTAGGCTGTAGCACTACATAGTTTGCATTCAGCTGGCAAAACCTCATGGCATGGCCTATTCCTTTTGCCTCTACCAAGCCTCGTGTCCCATGAAGCTGTAAAGAGTTTTCCAAACCTCTACCACAAGGTGTTTAAGATACAACCACTTCATTCAGTGCTCGGCATTTCCAACCAGGAGTTATCACTGGTAGTAACATACTTCTCTTACTTCTGCGCAACAGGTTTTTGCCGGGTTGTGTCTACATCCCAAGCCCGCCGCTCTAAGGCCGCTGGGGAGGCAGGACAAGGGCCGGACGGCTCCAGGGAAGGCACTGCCGGCTGCCCACGGCCCTGCTGCCGGCCCCACCACCCTGACCAGGCCCAGGGACAGCAGCAAGGGAGGGCAGAGCGGCAGCCGGCAGTACCTTCGTTGCCCGATCCCGGCGGGATCCCAGCGGGCACACGACACGCACGGGAGACGGGAGACGCACAGGGGCTGCGGGCACCGTGATGCCGGGCACACATCGCATCCTGCGGCAGCTCCCGAGGGCGACAGTTACGGGCGGGCAGCGGTGGCGTTTCTAGCGCGTCGCCGTTGTCCCCTCAGCGAGGGGCGGCGGGGAAGCCTGGCGCTGCGGGGGCTGCGCAGGCTGCTCCGCGAGTTGAGGAGTCCCTCCAAGGCCGGCGTTCCGGACACCCTTGCTCTTGTTGTTTTGTTTCTGTGGGGTTTGTTTTTGGCACGCAGGTCGGCGCTCTCACCGCCGTGTGCCAGGAAAACAAGCGGCGACTTTTTATGGAGAAACCCGTACTTAAGCACGCACCTAAACAAACAACAGGCGCGGGGCAACCGCGCCGCAACAGGTGGGCTCTGCCTCCTTCCCTCCCTCCTTCCCTCCCCGCGGCCGTTAGCGACCGTTACGGGCCGTTCCCGCCGCCGCGCTCGGTGCCGGCCCCGCTGGGGACGCACCTGGCAGCGGCTCAGCTCCTCCGCCACGCTGCGCAGCTCCTCCTCCAGCTCGGCCAGCCGCGGCGCCGCCGCCGCCGCCTCCGGGCGGCCCGCGGCCATGGCCGGCCCCGCGGCGGCCAAACGCGCCCGCCCGCTCCCGAGGGAACGCGCCGGGCGGCGGGGCCGTGAACCACGAAAACGAAAAAACTTTCCCCGCGCGCTCCACTTGGCGCGCGGGCGAGCGCCGGAAACCGCAGGAAAGAAGGACGCGGCGCAATGACGTCAGCGCAACTGCCACCGCAGCCGGGAGAAGGGGCGCGAGGCGCGTTTGAATTCGCCCGCCCGAGCGGCCGCGTCGCGCATGCGCGGGGCGGCCACGGAGCCGTTGGGAGCCGTTGGGAGCCGTTGGGGGCGTTTTGGCGGCCGCTAAACGGTGTTAGCCTGGGTGAAAGAGAGGCTAAAAAGCCGCGTGCTCTCCGCGCTGGGAGCCTGGCAGCGAGACTCGCTTCCCTTGCCGTGGCTGTCGTGCCGAGTTTGGGCTCTTTGTTGTGTAAACGCCTGGAAATCCTGCCCGTTCCCGCCGTCCTGGAGCTGCAGAGACGCTCAGGGACATCGCGTACTTGTCGAGCTAGGAGTTGTAGGGGCCGCGCACACGTGTCCTTACGTGTGCTGCCCGGGGGCCTCGAGTCTGCAGCGAGCTTTCAGTTCAGCAGCACATAGTCCGCTAGACTGGTTTTTGAGCTGGGCACCCAATATTTGCAAGATGAGCAAGAGAGGGATTTGGAGAGTGGGACCTTGCAGTGCTTTAGGATGCACAAGGACCCAAATTGACAGTTACCCAGGAAAAATATTTAGGAAATTACTTCCTTCCAGAGTTGAGAGTCAGTGACCAAAAAAAAAAAAAAGGTTTCTGCTACAAAGAGTACATGAAATTTTGGGTATAATTCTACTGTGTAGAAATGTGCTAGACTTAGTATTTGGATATGCAAATACCTGTTTTTGCAATCAGACAACAGTTGTGTTGCCAAGATAAATCTCAGTACGTTTGCCATTTTCTGCTGTGATCACACTACAGAGCAACATGTTCATTGAAAACTGAAATTTCACTCAGAATACACAAAAGAAGTAAACAAGAAGTAAAACATGACTCAGGGATGTATTCTTTAGCCTAGAAACATCACCAGTTGAACTTATTTTCAACGATTTGATTATCTTGCTATCAATCAGGAGTATCACACATGTAATGTGTGAATGTACTACCTGTAAAACACTTTTTTTCCTCTCCATCATCATTTTTGAACAAATCTGTTTTGCATGTGTATAGCATTATGACAGGAAATAAAATCACAATGATAAAATCTTTGTAGTCTTACACTTTTAATAATTCTGTGAGATAATAAGGTTAGTTCAATCATAATGACTATCCTATCATTTTTCTAAGTGTTTACATTTCCACTTTGGTACATTCTTTCTCCCTTAAGTCGTCCAGTCACGACTTCATGTGCAGCCCTCACTTTTTCCACATCTCCACCTTTTAATAACTGTCTTTTTACTTTTCATCTGTTTCCTAATACTTTTATCATTGTCCCCTTGACCATTTGTTCTCTATTACACATGGACAACAAGTGGCTAAGCTTACTTATAAAACAATATACTTGGATTAACTGCTAAACAACTATAATGACTAAACAGGATTTAAAAACATTTTCCAAGAACAAGGTCGTTCAAAGTTTAACTGAAAAGATTCAAGTATTACGGGAGTTTTATTCACAGTTGACACAGTTAACAGAAAGCTGTAATCCCTCTTAGTTTACCATTTAAAAGAGCCATTTGTGCATATACTATCATATAAATGCATTTTATCATAGAAAATGCATATCTCATACATTCATACAGCTTCACAATTATTTTGTAGCCATAATATTCTTGTATATGGTTTAGTCATCCTTGTATTTTTTTTTCCTAATATTTCACAGTTTGTTTTTATGTATAAATTTTCTATTCACAGCATTTTTGATACTGGTTTTAGAAAATAAAATAACAAAACCATGCAGTGGGCAACTTTTGATGAACTGGAAGACTTCACTCCTTTGGAGAATTATGTGTTTTTCCCAAGAGCTGACATCTTGGAACACGTACATTTACAAGTATCAAATGTAGAAGAATGTTACCTAATTTTTTTTCAGGCCCGAATGCTTCCTTTACATTGCACTTAATATGAAAATGCATTTAAGTTTAACACGCTCAAGAATTTTTCCAGGTACATGTTTGTTGAGTAAGCATGCAATCTTTAGTGTTTCTCCATGAAAAAAGGTTACTACAGATGAGCTGCAGAGTTGAAATGCAGTTGCTAGGCTTTTGTCACTCGGGGAACCTGTAAATGTTATACCAACAAAAGTGCTCACTGTGTTACTGGAAGGAAAGATATTTTCTCTTTGTAGCTGGGAAATCCCAAATCTTTCTTTGAAACATATCCATATCACAAACACCTTTCAGTTACACCTTGTATCTTAACACCTTCCGTTGAACCTTATACATTCTTTTTTGTTAGCTTGTTTATTTACTTAGTTTGTCATCTAAACATGATATTAAACATTCCATCTACAGTCAGCTCCTCATATGACGTCAGAATTCAGTAAACAAGTTTTCTCATTTCCCTTTAAACAAGAAGTGATATTAATATGCATATTTTAATTAGAATTTTTACCAATACAGTTTGTGTATTCCTGGGAATTTTGTCTTGATCATTCTCGCTCATCCTCAGTAGTTTGGTAGGAAACAGAACTTCACCAAAGAGCTACTTTCTCAAAGGTTCTTTTTAACTGCAGTGACCAAAATAATTGCAAGGTTTTTGAACGTTAGAAGTACCTTTCAACCTCAGCCATTCTGTGATTCTATTACATTTTTTTATAGCAGTCTACGTGCCCTTTTAGTACCCTAAATGATTTAGCAATATCTACATTTCTCAAGAACATACTATTTTTCTTTCTTGCCTTTGTGTGTGTTTTCGTTTTTTAGCTATGCAGCTATAACCCTGCTTTTCTATGTAGTTGGTGCTGCAAGGCACATCCTTTTCACTTGGGTGACAGCTGTAAATAGCAGCCCTGATGTAACAGTCATGTGGCCTAGATTCCTTGATGCAGGGACTCATATGGCCCCATAGTACCTGGAGTTCCCCTGACAGCATGTCTCACTATTCGCTGCAAATGGAGTGGCATTTTCCTACCATGAGCAGAGAAAGCAGGTAGCTGAGATCTGATCTGCCCTTGGAAAAACAAGAACTAGAATGGAAGAACCTTGTGAAGTTCAGCAACATCCCCAGGATTTGGTTTGTTAGGAAGGTCGGTCCCGTTAGTGCCATGATGCCAGGGGACTCTCAGGCACCGCACAGGGAGTCACTCGTCACTTATCCTTGCAGCCAGGAAAGCTGCAGTCCCATCTTCTTTTACAATAAATGTGGGGTCATGGCACTTTGTCCTTGAGGACGGTGAGCAGTGCAAAACAGCGGTGCACGTGAGGGCCGGTCGGAGGAACTGGGCCCCAAGGAAGGAGGCGGTTAATGGTGTCCTGGACGTGGCGATGGGACTTGCCCTACCCCACACAGCGGCTGCCAGCAACGCGGGGCCTGCAGGGAGGGACAGGCAGCTGGAGGTAATTAGGGGGAGGAAGCAGAGCTCAGAGTTTGGCTGTTCTGGCAGAGGGAGCCCGGGTCTGTGCTGCTGTGGGATGAGGAGGTGGGTTTAGCCAAGCCTTGGGAGTTGATTGTCCTGTTGTTCATCTGTTTCTTAATAAAATCAAGCTCCACAGAGGAGATGTGTTTTGACCTGACATGTGGTGCGTAGCCTCTGTCATAGGCCAACTGGGGGAGTCACCTGGTCATGGAAGGGTTGTGTGGAAAATGAAGAGCTGAGCTCCATCACCCTGGAACAGGGTGTGAGGAGTACATGACCACCCAAGCTTAATGAAAAAGACATGATACCCTTCCTAACCCGAGGAGCAGCTGCTGGAAGGGACAGCACAGTCCATGACCACCCAAACTTCTCAGAGCATGCGCAGGACACAGATGGACCCTCCCTCACCCCAGGGACCACAGCTGGGAACGTGCACCCACACATCCTCGCCTTGCCAGCCCACCATGTTCCGCACATGCAGGCTGTGCAGGAGGGACGCAGTCCCACACCAGGGCCTCGCAGCACGCCTGTTTGCAATGCTTAGGCAGCAGATGGTCTTTTTTTTAGAACTGTGTGCTGGAGAGCACCCCAGGAGTGACGGTGTCCATCACTCTAAGTTGTCTTCAGAAAATGCAACTGTACAGCTCCTCTTGCTCTGGAATACTGGTTATGGCACTTAGTTTGCCAGTACCTAAATTTCTGCCTCTGGAAAAATGCGGCAGTTGCAGTTGTGGAGGTTGCTGTGGCCATTCCAACAAAGATTTCATGGAAGGAATAATGAACCAAGAGTGGGAAGGAAGGCTGGTAATTACATGCTTTAATCCAACTCTTGCCTTCGACAGTCTCCATGGACTGTATTTACACTTATTTGGCTACCAGAAATTCTTACAGAATGACCTTTGTGAATGCAAAGTACCATATTGGCAAAGCCTTGTCTATGCATCAGGGTACACAACACATGGAAGGTCAAAACCCATAGGCAAAAATACAAAGTATGTGCCTGCACCAGAGTATAGGGGCTTATTTTCTTATCCTCCAAGTGCAGGAAATTAAAATCATATTCATCAATTAAATTTTGTTGTTTAATAACACCTAATAGCTGTAATAATTAGGTTTACAAATCCTTCAAATTGTTGGACAGAACCTATGTGTTTTAATTCAGTGAACAAACAATTGTCAATATGCTCTCAAATGCCCTGGGCAGCTCTGCACTGGAAAACACTAATATTCTGACCACAGACAAAAAAGAGCTAGAACTAGCATGATATGATTATGTAAGATTTTCAGCTTTAATAAAATCTAGATGGATATATAATCTTTTATCAATCAGAAATAAGAGATTTTGAACCATGCTTTTATACAAATACCTTATATAAGATGTAAAACTCAGTCAAGTGTAACTTTCCTCCTTTCACATGGTGAAGAAATTAAGGTGCAGTTGGGTTAAGTTGCATACCTACGTGCTCACAGCAGTAGCTTTGATAAAGCTACACTTAATAGATACAACATAAATCAGAGCTCAACAGTGTTTTTGCTCAGAACAGAGCCAAAGTCTTTTCAAGTCTTTGTTTTAACAATTCATACTTTCAGAAGAAAGACCTTAAGAAAAGAAACAAATTGGAACAAAATAGGAGTGGCAGTTTAATCAAAAAACACTTGCAGCAATTAAAACTTTTATTTGTTTTTCCTGAGCTACTTATATTGCTATTTAAGATAATATACCGTTATATATTATTTTATGGGCACTAGCTTTCTAAGAAGAAATTTTATTTTCTCCTGCTCTAAGATAAGGGGTTCTTTTGACATCTCAGTATAATATCTATTTTCTTGAGTTATCTTTTTTTGGATTTCTTTCAAATTTTAAGCGAAATATTTTTGTGCTTGTCTCAGTTGACCATCAGATTTAAGTTACAGTTATTTACTATATCCTAAATTGACAATTCAGCAGCTACTTCACATGAAGGAGCAAGATGCCATTTTTATTATCTATGTGCTCTGTGCTAGTAGCTAAGAGTTACTGCGAGGATACTTTATGCTGCGGTATTTCAGCTGCTAACAGTGTTCCCAAAAGCAGTGTTTGCTATAAATTCCCAGCCCTCGGGAATACAAAATAGATACTGCACATTGCATTCTAGGGTGGTACTGCAGAGTCAGCCCAACATGAACTTTTCTTGCAGCCTGAACTCCATCATCACAGTGGGATTCAGCTGGCTCAGTCCAGTGAGATGGGGCTCGTGTATTTTGGCTGCAGTGCAAAGTTGTAACTTTGAACTTTCCTACTGTGGTGGTGTTTAGAGTAACAAAGTGGGAGTCTATATGTGTGGATTCAAGTTTTCATGCACGCTTTTTACTGAACAGGACTGCTGCCTTTAAAGAATACAAAAGTATTTAAAAATAGATAGATACTACATAGGCACCTATATTTTTGGAATAATGGAAGTTTAATTTTTATCATGCAGACTATAAGTAAAACTATCTGGAACATATTTAGAACCAAAAATATTCTCACAAATAGGGAGGTTTTCTAATACTGGCTTTCCATAAATGGGTTTGACAGCTGTTTCGTTTTCTACTGTTTACTTTTTGTTTGTTTCACCTGAGTTAGACTTGAAAAAAAAGATCAGAGATCAGGTGAAAGTTGATGAGAGATCTTTTCAGTCTTGTTTGTTTGTAAATCTGACAAACTCTTATCATATTCAGCTTTCACATTAACTGCCCACAATTTATTTTCTATTCTTGTATAAATTAAGACTATATTAGAGGCATTTTGCAAGAATTATTACATCCCTTTGTTTTTTAGCAACTTAGTGAAATTAATTATTTCCAGGTCTCATAATTTCTCTATAACCTGTATACTATTGTTATTTTCCTTTCAGATCCGTCCTCGAGTGCTTTGATTACATGAAAACCTCTAGGCCTTTCATTCTTTTTATTCTAGCACTTCAATTCCTCACAGCAGTATAGAAATGTAACCCAAATGTGACCTAACAAGTCAAACAAAAAGCAAATGAAAATAGCTATTAAAGATCATTTTTCTATTTACTTCTGACCTGTGTTTTTTGGACGCTAAATATAGGTTACACTGCTAATGCACTAGGTATCAAACTCTATAAACACTAGTGAAAAAGGAGTAATTTGTTTTCATTGTCCAAGCAGTGCAGAAAAACATCAATAATGAGAAAAAAACAGTAAAATTTCGATATTAATATCTTTCACTGCTTTAATTGTCTGAACTCTTATTCTAATGTGATACACTGAGTCTGTGAAAGATATAAAGGAAATATACTGCTGAGACATCTATTAATTTCATTGTAATTTTATTTGTCTTCTTTTAACTTGGAGAAAGAGCTACAGCCACAAGAGCAAACAGAAGAATATATCCAGCCTTAGTAAATCCCATGTTGCAGTGTAGGGCATTTTGTTGCTGGTGAGTCTCAGGTCATCTGCTGTCTCCTCTGACCAGTCTGGTGTCCTGCCAGCTCCTGACCACACATGCTGCTTTTAAAAGGACACTCAAAGTGATCCTCTCTTTGAATTGCTCTCATCTTTTGCTCTCCTTCTGAGAATCCAGGTACATTGATCAATTTAGAAGCTTTGACAGCCAACTTCTGGATAATCTGTCCCCAGGTCTATGCAGGTGGACAAATGTTGTTATGGGGATAGAAACTTTTAGAGGAAGAGGAAGATAAAAAGAAACTGAAGACAATAGCGTCCTAAATATTGTAAAATATTGTAGCCTGTGTGATATGCTTATTGTCTACACTCCAGGAATATGCAAGGATATAATTTAAAATCTATGAACTCTTACTATGCACATGCAGAATTCCATTTTAATCTGTATCACTAGCTGGCATATCTATTGAATTCGATGCAATCTGTGTTAGCCTCTTGTATTTTGTGTTTTAGGATTCCTGCCAAACATCTTGATTCAAAGATGACTTCAGAAGCTTGGTGCTAATGCCTCATCTATACCTCACTTAGACACCATTTTGAACATTTTTGTTGGTAAGACATGTCTGCCAAGCCAAGGGGAATCACTTAATTCTGAAACCTATCAAAATAGGCAGGGTAAATGTAACGAAATGCATTAGAGTCATTCAGCCTTCTCCAAGAACTTACCCAATCATACAGTATTTATTGCAGGGATGTTTTTGACCTCATGCATAACAAAAAAATATTATTATAGCATTCATCCCAAGGGAGATAGCTATTGTATTGATTTATATTACATATGAAATGTTTGTAGGACCAAGCTCAGCACTTGTGCTTCTCTGACAGATTACAGCAAGCAAATGTTCTCAGTCACTGTCCTTTTTCCCTATCCCTCCATCATATAGAGAGAGGATTGACTTTTAATTTTTAAATGTTTTACCAGATAGTAGATATATATAGGAAATAATGTATGAAATAGTAGGGAAAATTACAAGTCTGCTTTTGGAGCAGTTGTCAACTCTTGTCAAGGAGAGACACCAAATAACAGTCATTCAATTCCTGGACACCAATAAAGGAAGAACAATTAAATCTATTGGAAAATACTTATTTCAGTCAAAGACAGGGCTAAACAAAAATGTGTCTACATGAAAACAGGTCTTCTCCTCTCAAATAGGATTATTTTTTAAATATAAAAAGTAAATCATCATGAAAGTTCCAAAAGATATACTGCGCCTGAATACAGAAGAAGATTTAGTATTCCAGTATCCCAGACTAAATCAATAACTGGCATCCTGTCCTGGTCCAGTTATTGAGAGAACATGATTTGCTTTTTCTTTGCATCACTTTAATGGATTTCCTTTTGTGTTGGGTAATACAACAAAACAGCATAGAAAAAAACATATACAAATGCTATTTTAAAATTTACTTGGATTAAAATATCCTTTACACAGATTGTACATGTACTTAGGGATATATGCAGAGAAATGATGCTTACAAAGTCCTGTTATTTGCCTTTCTATAAATGAGGTATTTTATTCTTAACTTCACACTAAGGTTCAAGTAAATATGTAGCACTGTTTGTTTCATTTCATTTCATTTCAGCATAGTTTGACCATCCTGCTTTTAATTTTCACTTTTATTTCCTGTTCTACACATTCTTTTTTTCCAATCCAGAAACTTCAAATATGAAGTGGTCAACTTGATGACAAAATGACATGGAGGAGATCAGGTCAATCACAAATTGTTCTTTGTTTTTTGGTAACTTTTACTTCTTGTTGTGTTGAGTAGTCTTAAATATCAATTCAGATCATATCCCAAAGTGGCTATCCTCCATGAATCACCAGTGCTGGAGGAAAAAAAAGCGTAGGATGTGTTCTTCATCATTTCATTTATTGGCATGGAAACGTATACTTTCTTTGAACAATAAAAAGACAAAAAAAAAAAAAAGAACAAGAAACCATTTGCTGTATTGTTCAAACTGGAAATGCCAAATCTTTCTATTGCATGAACTTATTTTACACCTTTTGTTCTTTTACCTCTGATTTCTTCTCATACCATAAAGTTCTTTCACTATGTAGGAGCTGAGTGGTATCACCACCTTACCCAGTATGGTGCAACATGACAAATAGTTAAAGCCATACCTTTTTAAGGGTATGCTATCTATGCCTCTGTTATCTCTGTACATTCACACTAAAACCTATGTCTCATGCATGAAACCTTCTCAGCGGACCAATATGCACTGTAAAGTCGGTCCAGACTGTGTTTATATGGCCTGAATGCTACATCTGCAGTAGATGTGAAATATTAAGCATCAAACCCTGGCAGTGGATCTTAGGGCATCCTGCTTCAGACTGATATTCCAAGGCTTCCAAGTTGTGCTGACAGGCAGCATAGTATAAACTACTGTGTTGTGCTGCAGTCTCCAATATAGCTAGATTTTTCTTCATATTTAAGAATCTAAATATATATATATTGTAATCATTTATTTATCACTGAATCATCAGTATATTTCAAATTTTCACAGGAATAGAATTTTTTTTTTGTTGAAGTAAACTGGCATTATATAGGTAATGCAACAGAAAGACAGCCACTCAGCAGTGCTCTGAGAAATATGAAAAGAATTCTAGTAATTTAGTAAGATCTCAGTTTATATTATTTTATATGACATTGCAACCTCTAGAAAAAGCTAGCAGAACGGAAATGCTGGAAATTCCAAATGGAAGGCCTGAAACAACAGGCTATTAAAAATCTAAAGTCTAATTAAAAACTTGATTGCTTTTCATAAATGTCAATAAAACTGTCACCACCGAAGCCAATGCGTTGTTAGCCGGTATATTTAAAGATCATGATGAGCTCCTAGCTATTAGTAGATTCTTTTTGCCATAGCAGATTTCACAGATATTCCAGAAAAGGTAAGTATCTTACAATAAGACAAGTGTTTAATAGTGACAGTAAGGTTTTTGTAATCATATTCTGGTGTAGTTTGTAAGCTACTACTATGCTGTCTCTAAAACCAGGTATGCTGCTTACACATATTAAGTTACCATCTGTAGATAATTTAGGATAGATAATTAAGCTAACAGGACAGAGCTGTGCAAACTGTAAACTGATGGAGCATTTAGTTCAGTCGAATGGCTCTGCGTTGCAATATATCAAAAACCCTAAAATTTTATGCTTTCACGTCAAATAAAATTGGTCAAATGGGGATTTTGACTTACAAAATTGGAAGAATGTATAAAATAGTATCTGTCAGTATAATTACTTTGTTAAAAGTTAATGGGTAGGAAGATTGGTGTTTTATATATATATTTAACATGTAATTCATTTAACATAGAGATCCTGGAAGACTGTTAAAGACAGATAGAGTTTTGTTATTTTTGATATCACCATTTTTAAAAGCTTGTTCAATATTCTCTTTTGTTTTTCTTTTGCCATGGTAGACATCATTAATCACAAACAATGGGTTGATGCATCATATTCAAAGGACAGGCACATTCCAAATCAAAACAATGTTCTAATCAAAGTTTAATTTTTCTTCAACCTTTTATGTTATATAGACATTTATACGTGACTACCAGGAACATGATGTGCTTCAAAATCAGAATAGTGACTTATATCTCATTCCTAGAGCTGCCAGCATCTACATGATATAAAAGCTATTAAAAAAAAGTCCTCATCATAAAAATTCCCAAAGCTTTTCTGAACATTACTTCAGTTCTTAGAAATAGAAGTGACATAGCAAACCACTTTTTTTTTTGTATCCAGATGATTTTATATTTCTGTCTAAATATGTTGTAAACATTGTAATTCCACTGTTAAAATCCTGTGAAGGGTGAGGTCAGGAAAGAATTTTCCAGCTCATCTTATTTTTCTCCGATTTTAGTATCTACTTTTATACTTGTGATTTTTAGATATTGTCATGCAGATGACAACATTTATAGTTACTCATTTCAGTACTCAAATATTCCAAACCCTGTTTGGAAATTATCCGTTTATATCCATTTTTCATTTGAGTCATCTGTTGCAAATTATTGTAATAATAGAAAAAAAAAAAAACGTATTTGTAGCATTTCCATGAAGTCAGGAACTAATATATTTAGAGAAAAAATAGGATTAAAAATACTGATGAATTAAGTTGCTAAATATCCAAATACAATTCCCTGTCATGTGATATACCAGATACCAGATGTTAGATACTCATACTAACACATCAGACGAGTTTTTCTCATAATAAAATTAATTCTGTACTTTTGTATAAGTATTGCTGCAACTACTATATGAATGAGTATATTTGGTGTTTTCCTCCATTCACATATCGAAATAACTGAAGCTTATTTATTATCTGTTATCTAAAGCTTATAGATGTAAGTGGCATGTAAATGTCTTCATGGAAATGGATTCATTCTTCTTTAGATTTTTCATATTACAGATTCCACAACTACAGATTAACCTTGTCTTACAAGGAAAACTGCAGGAGACAGTTGGGTCCCAGCTCCTTGCTGGAAAGTGGTGCTGGCACTTCGAATACTCTGGTTCAACTTTGATTAGACAGCAGCAGTAACCTGTATATGCCAAAGAGCATTTGTCTTTTTGACTCACAGACCGTTACAGCAATCCTACTAAGTGGTTTAATTCTGAATAGACCGTTCTAGTCACAATGGATCAGTAAAATCTGCATTTCTCCTGAGAGTTTTAAAGCTACTTTTCTGATATTTAAGCAAGCTGCAGAGACAGGCTTGGTTGAGATAGCATCTCACTGTGGTACAGGAGTTTAAGTTCTGCTTCCCTATTTGTTTGGAGCTTTTTGTTTAATTAATTTTATGCTATTTTAAGTATGAAAAGTATTAAGATAGGCCAAGTGTATTGGCCTAGCCATGGGAATATAATCTGACTCTTCTCTATGGCTATGTACAACGGAATTGGAGCTGCAAAGAGCTAAGCATTGTTCAGTAAAAACATACACAATCGAAAAGGGTGAGGTAACTTGAAAAAACAGGACTTGATTAAGAGAAAACTTTACTATCCAGACTAAGCTTAAAGGAGGAAATAACCGTTTTTTTGTAGGAGAAAGAGCAACAGCCTCGTGTTCCTAGGCACCGAAGGACAGTTGGTTCATTCTTCATATATAGTTTTATCTATTTGCGGTGCCAGGTTTCGGAACCTTCAGGACTTAAAATGTAGGGGCTTTTGTTGTGGAGGTTGTGGAGTCTCCTTCTTTGGAGATCTTTAAAACCCGCTTGGATGCAGCCCTGAGCCATGTGCTCTAGGTGACCCTGCGTGTGCAGGGGGGTTGGACTAGATGACCTCTAAGGTCCCTTCCAACCTTACACATTCTATGATTCTATGATTCTGTGATTTTTTTTGCCATTCACTACACTACAATGCAGTGGTTAACACTTGTTTGATTTCATCCTATTAGCAACACAGTCATCTATCTGTATTCTAGGAAAAGTAAATCAGGCAATCAGACTTACAACACTCATATATTTTATAAAATACCTTTTTTTAAGGTTGCTGGATCAACAAATCTCGGGGGGGGGGAAGGGTCTATGATTGAGTCGTCACTTCTGACACCTGAATATAAAACTTAAATACAGTCTTTTTATTATTTTATTTTTTAATCTTTATTGTTGCAAGACTGAAAAGGAGAAAGAAGACAAGTCAAGCATTGTAGACCAGGAAAATGGTCAGTCTCTATTGATGCCCAACAAATCCTTCAAGTTAAAATGAAAAGCAAAAGTCTTCAGTGTTTCAGGTCTTATTTGCCATTCAAGCCATGCCATAATTGCCTAGAGGCCATAGGCTACTTTTTATCCTTATAATTAGGCAATTAGTCAACAAGGGGAAGTAATTCTGGAAGCAGAACTAACAGTTACTAGAGAGCAGAAACCCAGGACTCGGTGAGGAGACTTTGTGAAGCCTGAGAAGGAACTGAACATAGATTTAAGACTCCCCAGCACCAGCAGCTCCATAAAAATCCCTTTGTTTTCAAGATCTACTAATCTTACAGAGGAGGTGATTGTTTCTGAATGGAACTGCAGAATGCAATGGTTCACTAAAACAACCCTGATAAAAACGTCAAAGAAGAGATAGAATGAACAAGGAACGTTCTTGTACTTACGTAGTGTTTGCTTTGTGGTCTCATACAAATACATAGGAGATTCAGCTCATGAAGTTCATGAATATCCCAGCCACCATTCATCAGTGCTAAAGCACAAGTTTTTAATCTGACATTTATGTCCATATGCAAGCTATTTTTCCAACATATAAACTGACCCATTAAATATTTTGCATGAAATGACACACAAAGAACAGCATGACCTTGGCAGCCATGGAAAATATTTGAGGAATATTGCTTTGCATTTGAGAGAGACACTATTTAACAAAAAACAGCTTATCTGTCATTTTCCATCACTGGTCTAGATCCCCCTACAGGATGAGGTTTCTACACTTGGAGCTATATTGATTTTTTTCTTTTTTTAAGCTTTCCTGAGTCTGGGTAGGCTTTAGCTTTACCAGCACATTTTGTGACCACAGCACCTCATGGTGGAAACCTTTCTAGATTTGAGTTTCCATGTTCCATCCACCTTTGAATTCTAGACTGATGATGAGTACCTCACAAATTAACTTGGGCAAAGTCTTTCCAGAACTCCTCTCTTAGATTGGCAGTGGCACTTCAGGGATGGGTTGCACCTCCAGGGAATCTTGAGTACACCTTTTCTCAAACCTATCTCTATTCTACTTCACAAAAAAAAAGTTCAGTCAAAGTGAAATACCTTCACACATTGCATTATTTTAGACAGAGTACTGCAGCTGAAAGCCATCTGGACTGGTGACTTTTTGTTGTTTCCCAAGTACACTTGACAATAATCCAGGTAGCAGATGACTTATTACACAGAAACTGAGGATTTAATATTTTATGAATCTAATGAAGCAATCAAATTCATAAATTGAACGTAAATATGTATAATCCAGTATTACTACAATTGAATATTGTCATTTTAAATCATTATCACTTGCATCTGGATGCTGGATACTGGATACTGAATGCTTTCTATTTGAAATATTCTAAAAACAGACACAAGGAACTCTGAGCCAAATGTAGACCATATTTGGTCTCTAGGCAAGGAATAACTTTCCTACGTTGTGCAAGCAAATCTGTTTTAGATGCTTTTTGGTTATTATTAGAATAAGAACAACAACAAAATCTTTTCTATTTAAAACAAACTTCTAAATTACCTTAAGAATACCTGATATTATGAATTTGAGATGGAAAGCATCAGCTATGAAAACAAATACAGAAAGTTGAAAATGAAAAAAATAAGACAAATGAATTTATGTAATGGAAATAAATAATGAAGCATATTTCATGAATGTTTAATAATCACAATTCTTGCTAATATAAACAACAACAAAAGAAGTCCTTAAGAGTTAAAGCTGCTTATTGGGGGCTAAGTTTTGCATACCTAGTTAAGCACTTGTGTATGTCAGAACCTTACAGAAGTGTCTTAAATAATATGAATCTTAACAGCTTGTATTAATGAGCCAAGTGTAGATAAATATGAACTTCTGTAATTTTCTTTGACATGCAAAAAAATTCTGCAAGAAGTGTAAAATCATGTAGTTCCACATATTTCAGAAGTGCAGATGTCAGAGAAATAGAATTTAGAAACTGCTTTTGAATAACAAAAGAAGTACATTGGGCCATTTCCACGGTTACTGTCATATTTTCATTCAGATGAAAAAGAATAATGTCCAGAATGAAAATCAAGCTGGACTACACAGAAATATATATGTTTTTTAACATTCATATGAAAGATACAACCTACTAGACTCATATAAGTTTTGTTGTCATCTCTTGTAGCTCTAACACAATAACAGTACGGTTCAAATTAACTCAATAAAAGCACATAGAGTAAACTTAGTAGATGTTAAACTATCTGAAAAACACTAAATAAGTTAGAGAAAGATGCAATAAGCTATACACAATAAAAATTTGCTTAAGCTTATATAAAAAGATGAGAAGGGTCTAGAAGTATTTTGTAAATGTGTGGTATTTTTGCTGTGTTTAGCAATAGTAACAGGTAAAACTTTACAATTCCATCAGTGGTGTAAATATTCCTGCATTACAGGTAGGGAATTTTAGAGGAAAAAATTAATTTACTATCAAAATTTCAGTATTGTAGAAACTAGTAATACAACTCAGGATTTTCTGGCTGACTAGTCTACGATATTTTAACTGTAGTACAGAACTCTCCTTTATTAAATAAAAGCATTCTGTGCTACCAACATAGCTATGCTATAACTCATATACTTGTCTGATGAAATTTACAAAAAAAGATGGCATTTTATGATCGGGCTGCAGGACATGCCTATCTGTATGTTTCCCGTTAAGAATTGCATTTGTTCATTCTAGTGACATATTATATTGCTGACTGCCTTCTTGCTTCATTCTCACCTCTCACTGAGGACTTAAAGTTACTTCCTGAGTGGCAGCACTGCAGAGATGTGAAAACTGAAGCTTTTATTTGTGTTTCAATTGGTTTCATTGCAGTTATCCTTCCATGAAATCCTGTCCCAAAAAAAAGCCACTTGAGTAGAATTTGGATTGGACTCTTAAAGTCCTTTTCATATTTATTTACATGAAATGCTGTATAAAATGAAAGAAACCCAGTAAAGTAGTAAAACTCAGTAGTGATCATCAACATTGTAAACATACATGTTTACATGTTTATTATCAATATTGTTAGGACTTTTGTCTTTTATAATATACTTTTAAATGTTTGAAATGTCTTTTATAATAATTACTTTACTTTCTAGTGAGCGTTGTAAATATCTGGCTATCCATGATAACCTAGGAGATTAGCATTCTGTGGGACAATTCTATGGGACTAGTTACAATTCTCCGTGTAAACAAAAAAAAAACAAAATAATGTGCTAATTAATATGTGTTTTTAAACATTTTGAGTGTTTATTAAACAGACCACTTAAAGGAAAGGAAGAGTTCCATTCTTTCAGACAATATACATTTTTTAATTTTCTGTAAAGTATACATTTACTGCAGAGAAGAAAACAATGCTAATAAATTACATTGTAGAACTATATTTGAAGGCACTCTTGGAGAGATGTAGGCTGACAAAACTCAGGAAATTCAAATGTGGAAGAAGAAACATAAATGTAAGAGGAGTGTAATTCATGCCATTATACCTGTTTGAAACAATTTGTGTGAGCTAAGGATAGATTGTCAGCATAAACTTCGAATTTATTGGCTTTTGTTGCTTTAAATCAGGGCCTTCACATTATTTAAACATAGTTTTTGTATTTAATATTCAGAGTGATAGAACATGTACATTTGGCTGCAGATAGATACATAATTCACACTGGTAGGAAGCATACCTTATAACACTTAAGTGGTTTATTAAACTTGTTTCATCTGATATGGGATAAATTCTGTAATTGACAGCAAGTCATAGGCAGATCCTACATCTATCATATTTAAGATTACCTTATGTTATAGAAACTATTCTGCTTTGGCTTCTCAAGGGCTTTTTTTCCTGGAGAGAAAATATATGAAATATGTTAATGTTGTTTAAAAATGACTTAAACCTGAGCTCCTATATGAAATTAGGTTAGTGCTCCCAGTTCAGTCCCTAGCAGACAGTTGAGTACATCATGGAAAGCATCACACATAATGTGGCACCAGCCAGGAGGACCAGCCAGCACTGGCCTGAGGAGGCTGACTCAAGAGCCTGGGGAGGCCAAGTGACCTCCTTTTTAGGGACCATGAACTCTTCAAATCAAAAGGGAGGTCAGACAGATACATAACACATGCTGGCAGGAAGCATACCTTGCAGTATCACAGAATCACAGAATCTATAAGGTTGGAAGGGACCTCTAGAGCTCATCTAGTCCAACCTTCCCGCTCCAGCAGGCACCTAGAGCAGGTGGCACAGGGCGGCATCC
>JAUBOD010000151.1:1535422-1551377 GCA_032353885.1 Nothura maculosa
CCCGCTCCAGCAGGCACCTAGAGCAGGTGGCACAGGGCGGCATCCAGGCGGGTTTGGAGACCTCCAGAGAAGGAGATACCTGTGATTGCTGCATCAGGCAAAGAAACTTCTCTGGAACCAATCGGTGGTTTTTCCAAACAGCTTCTCCATTTATCCAGCTCAAAAAAAAAGAGCACTTGACACATCCTGAGCAAAAATGGAGCTGCCTGCTCCAACCCCTCTGGCCAAGCTTTTCAGAAGTTTATTTCCTGCGTCCTCAGTTCCAAAAACATGCCACAAAGCACAGCAACATTGCCATAGTTAAAGAGCTAAAATTAAAGAGTTAAAAGTAAGTTCAAAAGGGTCTGGTGGTGTCAGTTCCATTGCCGGTAGATCATAGGGTAGTTCAGATTGGGATTCCAACTCAGGCAATGTCCCAATGAAAGAAGTCAATTCTGGGACCTTCTTGTGTTAAAGAAAGTTTATGTCAGGAATTTATATTTGATTTTATTCCCATCTTTTACAAAACAATGGGCAAGGCTCACCTGCCTTTTGCTTCAACACCTGTCTGTAGAAACACATCACCCAGGTATCTTCAAAATCCATATGCTGCCTACACCCTACAAAATACACATTTTTTTCCCTATGAAATGTGAACTAAAATGGTTTTAATTTTCATTATAATTAATTTAACTAGTTTTGAGGATTAATGACAAAATATTTTCAACAATTACATACACCATATATATTTTTAATTGGAACGTAGTGATAGACATGGATATAAAACAGTACATCACTAACTACATTTTTTGGTATTTACAAACTGTTTCAAAGTGATTTTCTATTACAGATTTCTTTTGTATTCACAGAATACAGACAGAATTGACTTTACTCTTACGGTAGTGGACTATCTCAATATAAATCTTTCCTAGACACTTGGATAAAGATGTATTAATTCCTAAATAGCCTGGTGAACTAGGTTTCCTTTTTGCAATCAAGAAACTGAAAACAATGGTAGGAAATTAAGAATGTTTAATGTTGGCAAATTCCAAATGAATTAAGAGATTTATTTATGTAATAATGAGAATGTGGAAATTACTGCCATAGAAAGTTGCTAAAGCAGTTTGGTATCACTTGAAAGAGATGGATGATTTGTAAGAATAAAGAAAATCAAGAGGCTATTATAATTGACATTCACAAAACGAAACTAAACAAAAAAGCCCTGAACAGAATGCCCTTTATTTTCATAGCCTGTAATAACTGGAAGGTGGAGAAACTATTTGCAATATCAGGTGTTGGAGGCAGTATGTAGGATCAGATCTGACATGACATTTCTGATTTTGTGTTTTTGTCATTAAAAACAATTTAATAGAAGCAAAATCTGTATCACATGGAAGGAAATACTATATTATATAATACTACATCAATTATTTTGTGCAAAACAGGATTTGTTCAAAATTTCTGCATTTTTTACCAAAACTAGCTGGTATTAGGTATGACAAAGATACCAAGCTTGATGAACTAGTCATCTGGCTCTGGATGCCATATCCTGTGTTCATAGCCCAAGAAGGATTCCAAGAAGAGAAAAAAATAGATTCTGCAATCTACAATTTGGTTGACCAGATAATAGATGCTTTTTAGTAGCCTTTTTTTTGTGTGTTTTTTAGCTGTAAATGAGTATTATGTCCTCTGTTGCATGTTATATTAGTGCTACCTTACAGAATTTCAGATTATAAGTTTATTATCTTCCTTCCCACAGTGACCTCAATTTCCAATCAGTCAGTGTTAGTTTTTTTAACCACTAAATCACTAAATCAGTGTTAGTGAATTTTGTAATTTGGTATTAAGTTTTATACTCTATACACTTTAAATATTCAGTGCACATTCTATGTCCTATATAGGAAATACGGTTATAGAACAGTACCAGAACTGTAAAATTTATCAAAAGTTTTGAGCAGTAAGTTAGACCCAGGTACTATTTGGAACCAAAGGATACAAAAGCTGCAACTGTTTTCCAAAGAAAAAGACTGGTCTCCTGGCAAAATGCATCCATACTTTTGCTTTTCTAGTGGGGATGAAATTTATGAGGTGGAAAGGGTTTTCAATTGATTTTTGTACAACACAACCATTTTTAGCATATTTCATTGTTGTATGGTATACTTCCTTCATATCTGATGGTCATTTTGAACAGAAAAAGAGGGCATTGCTATTATCTTTCCATTAAAATAATCATCAGTGTCATAATTACTATGGAAATGAAGGCATTAATTAGCCATTCAAGCTAGCAGCTAACGATACAGATCATATCAGAGGAGATCCCGTTGTAGAGAGCTAGAGATTCACACAAAAACTTTTCATGGTCTTACTACAAGAGAAGGTAGTTTCTTTTACTTAAATAAAAAATTTGGAGCTGTGTTTCTGCTGCAGTTTATGTAGTCATTTAGTCTTGTAAAAGATCTTTAACTTACAAGGCTTTGTAAAAGTGGGCAGCCAACCTTTGTTTTATAATAAAACTTGGCATTAGAGTGGGGTATAGGGTCTGTTGTTTGATATGGGCCAGGCAATTTCAGCGAAAAATGGAACTGGGTACGAATGCAAAGTGCAGAGTAGATCTCATCAAACCAATTTTTTTTATTCTTTGGCTTACAGTAAGGTGCATGATGTAAATAGATAGCAAAAGAAGGCAAAGACAGACAGAAAGAGTGTATGGCCAGCATTAATGTCTTTTTGTTATAAGTTTAGCAAAACCGATTACTGGTTCCTAAGGGAGTTATTTGGATGCAACTGTAAAACACAGAATAAGTAATGCCAATATGATAATAGTCTACTCCTGACTATAAAGTCCTGCCAATGTGTAATAGTTAACCAGCATGATGGCATCATAAATGGCCAAATAGCAGTTTTACAAGCCAGTATCAGACAACTCAGTTGTCTCAGGTAATGATTTCTGGTTATTTTAAATAAACAAGGCACAAACACAGCAAAAACAAACACACTTTCTCCAAAACATCATTACCATTCCTTAGCTTTTCTGACATTGGCATGTTTGGTGGGAGAATAAGCTTTGAGATCTCAGATAATTCTGTTTTTTAAATGTTTTGCAAAAATAGAAGCTTAACAAATATTATTCTTCCATACACTAACAAAGTTTGAAGTCCAGAATTGAAAATATGTCACTGAAGCCAAATGGCAGTTGTCCTTTGGATCATGCTTACATTCCATGTTGGGAATGGATTGATAATCTAAATTATGCAATTTTTGTGTGTATGTGTGAGTTGCAGATAGTAAAAGACTTGGGATGATAAAATGTAGTAAAACTGAATATTGCATAAATATAGTAAATATTGCAAAATATAGTAAAACTGAATATTGTATAAATAGCCATTAAAATATGCTATTAGATAGTGATTAAAAGGAACGTAATTTCTCAGATTAACCACATAAACATCCATTATTATTTTACAGTATTCAGAGAGCGATACCATTAGAGTCAGTATTTTCCACCAAAAATAGTTTTTCTTTTGCACGAAGATCTATTTACTGAATTATTTTCTAAGCTGTATTTTCATTGCAGGAATATTCAGCATGGATGTTATCGCAAATTATAAAGAACAATGATTTAAGCCAAAAATCTTTTAAAAATATGAACTATAAGCATTGTATTAAGGTTGTTCAGACCATGATATTGAACTGATTATAGCTAAATTCAACATCTGTACCTGCTAAAGGTACCAGGAGTACAACAGGTTTGAACCATGATAACTTATTTATTCTGTATCAGAGAATTCTTGGTGCAGTACTGACATTTTTCTTGTTTAGGTTAATACAGTTTCTGTTTTATTTTTAAATTTAGATATCAGAAATTTCACTTTCTGGAAGAATTTTCTCCCTCAGCTCAAACTATTACAGATCTTAAGATTATTGTTGAAGATTTTGTTTCCTTATTCAAATATTGAACATGAAAACATGGGGATGCCGTAGAATTTAGTCTACTCTAACTCTCAGTAACAGAATATTTTAATAGTAAAAAATTGTTTTAAATGTAATGTATAAGCAAGGAAGTAAATTCACATATTTAAAGACAAGAGAATATCCCATAGGAAGCTGTATGTGCCAAAGAATATATAGCTTCCAGAACAGATTTTGCATGCATCTGTCTGACATGCTTTCTGTTTGTAAAGCATGTATCACTGCAGAGGAAGTAATATCAATTTCTTAGTTGTTCTGTATGAAATAATATGTTTTGTAAGAAATAATTTCAAGTATTGTATCTATAGTGATGCCAGTCCAATGAATTCTCCTACCTTTGACATCAGCATTAGGAAATCATCTTCAAGCAAAACACTGTAGAAGTTGTACTTGCATAACTTTTTGCTTATGTACTATGTAAAAAAACAAACAAACAAACAAAAAATTCCTTCCTTTTCCAAATGGACTATAGTGACATTATAGATTAGCATGTCAATGCATGGAGCCCACTCGTGCCACAGCTGCAATTGTACCACACCAGGCATTGATACACAGCAGTTTACAACAGCAAAATTCGGTCCTGATGCCTAGATTTTATTTGTTTACATATAAACCAATTCTACACCCAATATTATTTTTCTCACACTGGCAGGTAACCTGTTTCTTCCATATTGTTTTGAATGCCTGGGATGTTTGTCCTTTGCTATAAAAAGTGAGTCTTCGATGTCTTAATTTTGCCCTACAGGAATTCAATGACTTGCAGATGTGTTAGATCAGCTACAAATCTGAGTCCGTTCGGGTAGGATTTGGAACAGTGGCATGTGTCTGTCCGAGCATAGAGCACTGTTAGGCCTGGAGACTTGCTGCGCTTGGCGACTGACACTAGTTAAGCTCTGTTTCCCTCCTCTTCCATGCATTGATTCAGAAAGCATTTTATTAATGCCCAGGCTTGTGTGAGTATTGAAGTCTTTTCTGTTTAGAAATGGCACCCCAAATGGACACCCTAGTTGACACAATAGTAGTATTTTATGAATCCAAAGAAAAAAGGCACGTGTCTGTGTTCAGCACATCTCTTTTCTGGGAAGCATGAGGAAAAGAGCATAAGGCAGCTGCACACAAGCCACATAAGCTACTTTTGCCACTGAGACCTTGAAGTAAAATTAGGTGACTACCTATGTCCTATGTCTTTTCACAGTACCTATGAAAGCTACTGTGGTACAAATAATAAATGTATCATTTGGTAGACAGGATAAATCAACAAAGATTGATCTAAAACCACCTAATGTATAAGTGAATCATCACAATTAAGAACATTTTGTGATGTCTTATGGCTTTTTCTCTTGTATGTAATATGCACAACCTCTTTTACCATGAGAAACAGGACAAAAATTTTGTCTTGGAGTGTAACAGAACAGAATTCTGTTTTATTCTATTCTAGGTATATTTGTAGGCCATGCGAATAATCACGCAGCACAGGTACCATTTGTCATGTGATTACACTTTTACTCTGTGTGTCTTAGATTTTGTACTGTTTGAGGGATGTTTTTCATTTGTTATTTTCAAAGGCAGAGATGCTGCTCTAAGTACTGCAGGCAAAACCAGGGAAATAGGCATTGTGCCTGGGGCAGAAAATAGTGGTGTGATCTTGTGCCTGGAGGATTTCTTTGGTCAGTCTCAGAAAAGCTCCTAAGAAAGTCTGATCTCATACAAAAGCTGCCCTTGTAGCCACCCTCAGGACCTTCCTGTGTCAGAAGAGTACAATTATTAACCACTTTCTTTTAGATTTCAGGGCTATTGGTTACAAAGCCATCAGTATCTTCAAGACAGAGGCCAAGACTCTAAATTCCTTCTGAAATAGTATATAGACTAGAAGATGCCTTTGATGTGTTCTTGATAATATTGTTTTTTGAAGGAACACCGCGTTATATATCTTGGTATTGACTGCAGATTTAAGTGGGCACCAATATGCTAAATGAGATAACAAATATATCACTAAATAAAACAAAATCATCCCCGCGTTGGGGCTCATGTTCCATGGAGCTCAGTCACTGTGGGCTCCAGAGGTATTTAAGCTGCATATCAGGGCTGTCATATACACCATCAACAAGTGCATCTTGTGATTTGCTACAGGATGTTAATCAAGATCCAGAGATGTGCTATCATAATGAAATAGGTAATTTCAGCATAAAGCTTGAAACAATGCAGAAGGTTAATAAACATGAATATGGATGTGATCAAAGTGGTGGGTGATTAGGAGGCTTTTTGTTGTGCAAACAACAAAATAAGGCATAAAGAAGCAATCTCTCGAGTACAGATTGACAAGGTGGCAGAGGGCTCTCCAGATGAATGTCATGCACAAGAGGTGTTGCAGTTCATCAGCTGCAACTGGAACAGACAACACATTCCAAACTGAGCACTGATCATGCTGTGTTGAATAAGAAGTAATAAGCTGGGGGAAAAAAAGAAAATAACAATGCAGCTAAGAGTTGAAAGAGTAAAATAAAGACAGGCCTCTCTGGCTGAATTAAAATACAGCTTCTGTGGCCTAATGAAGTTAAGTAGAAGGAGTCAAAGATCCCTCATATTATAAAGATGTAACACAAATTTGTATACTGAGAGAGAAGGTGTATCACTTTCTTTGTATGACTAAAGATTTATAAATTTAGGATTTAGAAATGTTTTTATTTGGGTGCATTCTTGTAAGGAATATCATACACTGAAGGTGAAGGTGTTATAATTTCATGTGTTTATCTTCCATTTGCATAGGAATTTTCCATAGTGAGAACATAACAATGATTAAGAATTGTAGCCCACAGTGACAAAAGAGTAATCTGTAATTACAAAACTTGGTACATAGTTAGATTTGGCATAATGCTTTTTATATTATTATCTGTTTTTTTTATACAGGAGCGCATATTTATGTGTTCCTGGTTTTGAGGTCAAAATGACTCTCTAAATGAGTAAAATAATTATCTGAGTAATGATTCTATTTGTTTTGGAACTCAGCTTGATGCGTTATTTAGTTTTATTGTGTTAATTGACTGAAACTCAGTTATTACAAGACAGGTAGTTGAAATGTTTCTGTTGAGGGGTCCCCCACCTCACCCCTTTCCAAATGCCATGGTTTTCTTTCATCTCAAAACAACTAAACAAAAACCTTCATAGCCCCCACTTGGTCAGGGCTTTGCAGCACTGCCAGTGCTCCCTGCCCTATCTGGGACCTTCCCAGCCCTGTCCAGTTCCAGGTCCCCATTTCAGCCCTTTGCAAACTGCATCCAGCTCCTCACATTGCCTGGAAATTCCGTGATGGTTTTGTGCTTGCCGAGCAGTTGTGCAGGGCTCTGCCCACCGTGGTCGGGGCACATCTGTCTGCATGTGCTCTGCACTCAGAATGCCTCACACAGTAGTTACAGGCTGCAGTTAGAGCGGTTTCTTTCCCTCCAATCTACTTGATGCTGCAGATAGGCTGCCATTACAAATAACACGACCAGGCATCGAAGCCTCAGAGAGACAGAGGTCAGTCATTAAGGTGAGGATGTATCAATTCTCAGAAGTATTTTCTTTAGAAGAACAAAAAATGTGTTTGTTTACACAGTACACAATAAGCCAAAGAAAAGGGAAACAAAAACTCCAGACCACACTGCAAAGGCAAGAGTTCATTATCAGGCCAGAAACAGACAAATGCACATATCACAACCTTGTTTTGTAAAAGGGTTTCCGTAAGCCAAGAACTAAATCTATTTGGAAAAAAAATTGGATTATTATGTGGTGGAAACTGTGGAGGGGTTTTAACCAAACAAGATTGGCCAAATTCAGGTTTCAGCTAACAAAAGATTAAAAAATCTGGGTTATGTGGAACGCAGTGGCTTACTGTACCCCGCTTTTGCAGCATTTCTCATGCTGTCCTCTTTTCAACATACACAGCATAAAGCAATCAGGTCCACCACTAATGACAGAAAATATCCCAAATTAGACGTTTGTTTTTTAAACCTACTGTTAAAATGCTACAGTATTGATTGAATCATACACTTCAGTAATTTGGCACAATAAAAATCTCTGACTTTGAACCCTTTCTTGTTTATTTTGTACTCTGAGCTGCCAAAGAGCACAGTACTGATATAGCACAAGCAACCAGCAGCAGCTATAGCAGGTGGGAGACCGTCTGCACAAGGGATACTGGAGGTGGAATACTGGGGAAAAGGAGGATGCTCATGTCACTCAGACAAATACCATAAAGAGCAGCACCTTTATTCAAGTAGGGGAATAGCAACAGGGCTTTACAGCTCTCCTTTCACTCTGCAGCAAGAGAGGGGCTTGGTCTGCATTAACCATGGAGCTGCAAAACCAATTTCTTCTAGGAGTAAGTAACGTCCATATTTAAAGTCCTCTAGTCCAAAGCTAATAGCAGAGAAACCATCTCCTTCTTTCTAATGTTCGTTTTTGTCTAGAAAAATGTCCTCATGATTTTCACTGGAAGCTAAAATACCAAGGAAGTGGAAATTACATTCTCCCTGTTGTCATATGAAACACGGTCTTGATTTCCGATCATGCAAAGACTGATATGTTGTGACACAAGCCGTGTTAGACATATAGACCTCATGTGAGGCTAAGATCTCCATTCTCATATGCAAAGTTTAATGCTGTATTTAAATTTGCCCAATAACCATTACTATAAGAATTCTATAAATGCTTCAACTATTCAAGTTCTCATTCATTATCAGACTTGTTTTCTGACAAAACCTAATGTCCAAAAAAAAAAAAAAAAAGAGAATAAAAAACAAATAAGAAAGTGCTGGTTTGTTTCCTCTTAGTAATCTTTGTAACTGCTCTGCTTAGGCACGCTAGTAACTGAAGAGTCAGAGCAGGAATCTGATTTTTCTAGCACGCAGTGACCAAGCCCTTTTTTCCTTTTTTTCCTGCTGTCTCTGAAAACTCATCCCAACAGGGCAATTAATAAGCTTTCAGAAATAGATGCTGTTGGTTATGCTCACTGTAATATCAGTATATTACAGTGTAGAACAAACAAGGCATCTCTACTCACATTTCTGGAGCAGAAGAGGAAGCTGAGTGCTGGGTACTCTGTCCCATTGCTTTCAGGTAATACTCCCTGAATTGACCAGATGAAGACAAAGATATGGTCAAAAGAGAAGCCAGCACAAGGAGGTTAGCAATAGACAACCTTACATGAATTAGAAACAAGATGAACACAAAGAGGTTTGGATAGGCTTTGGAAGAACACCTACTGGTCACAGGTGGGTGGAAGTTACTCTCTAAGTTTGCAGCTAGGTCAATGGCAGAAGAGTGGATGAGAGCCTAGAGACAAAAAAAGTAGGTGTTTAGAGGGACCTTGAAAAGGGGGATGAATAAACCTGGAAATCAGAATGACTGACTGGAAGGATTACATGAAGGCCAAAGAAAGCAAGATATTGTAGATTACATAGCAGAAGGCTTGTTGCACACGAAAGAGACCATTTGCAGCAATAGCACATGACAAAGTTTGATTAAAAGTGACTCATTTAAGTCTTATTTGCCTTAGTTTTCACCTATTCTACAAATAGACATTGATTACTAGTGACTTGGCTGAGAATCATTCTAATAGGTAATAAGAAGAAAGTACAAGTTCATTTCCTAATCCTAGTGATCCTTATTTACTGTCCAGTACAATCTTTCCAACTCAGAAATAATGCTTTTTGTGGTATTGCACGAACAGGATTTTGATCCAAAATGTGCTTCTTGAGGTACTACTGTGGTACTAGTCCATAGGATTTGGAAAAAAATATATATATTTTTTCGTGAATACCTGAAAGGAGGCTTTGGTGCTGCTGGTCATGTCTGCATTTGTGGGAATAGTGCAGCTTTTTAGAAGAAAACATGTATCATTCAGGTGTCCTTCATCAAAGTGGCTACTGACCAAAGCAGCATGAGGAGTACCCACTGCACTTGAGAGGATTTAGCTCTGGCTTTGCTGTATGTCATAAGAAAGAGACAATTGGCCAAACCCTGTGAAGTGCTCTTCTGATGTGGATAAGTTCAGAACTTTTGAAGTGAGGAGGGTAGTATTTGAGCATTTTCAACACAGTGTCTGTTTGTGGGTGGAAGGAAAGCACTTCCCAGCACTTATTTTATTTATTTGTCTTCCACTCCTTATTTTACTAAAAACAATGAAAAGACACGCAGGTCATCCTGGTGTTCCTAGGCACTATTCTTCTCTCCCAGCCCTCCCACTGGTTCTTTCTGACAATGTGGCTAGAAACAAGGAGCTGTACTAATAGCTAGAACACTAGACTTCCTGAAAAGGGAAAAGTTCCTCAGTTATTTCACCTTTCTTCCAAAACAGAACAGGCTTATTTCTAATTTGGAAAAAATGTTTGCTAGAACCTACTGCACTTGGAGAAATCTCATTAACTAAAATAGTCAATTCTAATAACTCTAACAAAGGCTTTGCTTGAATACAGCATATCTGTACAAGGTTGCTTTTGACTATTTTTCCTCCAGTTAGTAACAACTCTAGCAATGTAAGTCACTTCAGGCCACTGTATGAAGGGATAATTTACTGGTAATAATTTACTTGTGTCAAATAATCACAGCTAGAAAAAGGGCAAATTAAACCCAAACTGCAGACATTAAGATCTTAGGCACATAGAAAAGCTGCAACATGGTTCCTTGACTGTTCACTATGCTCTGTGTTATGCATATTTTTGTGCATTAGCATTGCAAAAGCATTTTTTTTCATCGTTAAACAATAAGATCAAATGAAGGACAGAGAATTAACTGCATAATCAGAGTATTTAAGTCTCAAATGTATTTTTGCTGATCTTATCCATGTAGTCTATACCTGCTGAGATGGAGGGTTTACAGCTGTTGTGAGATAACTTAACTTTTCCATCTGTTTCCAGTAATTGCTTCTCTAAGAACCTACAGCACGAGTGGTAATACCGACTTTAAAAGTATCAGCCCTCAAAGGTCATGAACTATTTCTTAAAGGACATTACATTGATAAAATGCCTTTATGGTCACTGCATTTAGAAGCTGTATACATAGCTTCAATGCAAAATGCTTTTTAATCTGGCAGTCTGATTAATTAATGTCTATGTGAAGATATGTTCACATTGATTAGGTTATGTTTTAGGTATTAAGTTTTAGGTATTAGGTGTTAGGTTTTAATATTTGTTTTTATTTGTACCTATTTTGTTTGTTGAAATAAATATTTATGCAGATGTGCATTTAATTGCATGTAACAGTGATGTGGATATAGCATTTTATAGTTAAATGCAAGGTCTGTGTAATCTTAAGTTTCAACAGCAATGTGGTGTTTTTTAGGGAGAAATTTTCTTCTCCAAATCAGTGTTTTACCTACAGGATAATTCTGCTGCCATTTTGAAAATGATGAAGAACTTTGGAGATAAAGGGAAGAATAAAATGTTTTAAACAAAGTGCTTTCTCTTTTACTTACATAATTAAACCTCATGCCATATCACAGATAAATTAGCACCAAGTAGGAACATCTACTTTCGAGCTACTTTCTAAGGAAACTTCTTAGCTGCATTTGTGCATGTTACCAAGTTAGTTGTAGTGTATGCTGTTATTTAGAAATTTAAGTTTGAAGTTCTGTTAAATCTTCAGAAAATATCATAAATAGCATATTTGCTTCAAACATCTCTATATTAGGAACCAGTACCAAGAACAGTATTGTATAGATTGGCTTTGAATAAAAGAGGTCTTGAGTTGAGAATTTGATTGCCATTGTTTTCAGAGAATTGCACTGCTTAATTACTATTAATACTGATTTCAGAAATGACTAAGCACCACACAAAATAATGTATACATTAACACACACACATATATATATACACATACATATGTAGCATCTAGTCTCCTAACACACTTGTCAGTAACTGAAGATACGAGACGATACAGACAGCAGTAAAATAGAGTGCAGAAGAATCCCAGCTACTTAAAGATCTGGTTAGCAACAGAGCAAATCTTCTTCCCTTCTTCTGTAAATTCAGTAATATATGCTCATGACTTTAAAAGTTTTAATAAAGAGCTGATGAAGTTTTGCAACCAGAAATAAAATTTGTTGTCATTTAAACACCTAAAAAGGAGGAAACTATGGATGAGTACATGCTATTGATACAATAAGTTCCTAATTGAAGACTTTGAGGAGAGACAGGTTGATGTACCAGACACTTTTTTTCAAGATTTGATCTCAGCTTCTCAGTTCATAAATGGATTATTTGGTATGTAATTTTAAACATGCTATATATCCACAAAAGCAAAAGAATTCAGAAGTATAGGTACAATTGTATACTATGTACCTGTTTGCACAGTGGTTGAAAACTCTTGTAAATATTAAATTCATAAAGTCATCCATTAAATTCATAAAGGTATTATAGGCAAAAACATATTGCAGAATCTAAGCAAATTGTGAGAATAATCCAAGGAGCTATATAAATATGGAGATTATGTTTATGCTTTTCTTTCTACTTCGTTTATATTTCATGCACAAGTTAAGCAAAGATGGGCTAATATTTGAAAAAAAAAACAGGAAAAAAAACTAAAACTTAGAATAGTAAAATGACAACTTGTTGCAATTTCAATTTATGTTGCTTTGAAAAAAGTAATCTGGAATAAGAAAGTATAATATAGATTTAAAGGATCTGCAATAAGTTTCAAAGAAAATGAAATAAATCCAAACACTGTTAGAGATCGTTTCCATTCTTTTTAGCTACAATAAAATGCTATATAATTTCTTATTCAGCATTTTCTACCAGAAACAGAATGTTTCTGTTTTCTCCTCTAGGTATTAGAAAGACATACATTTTGCCTATTGCCATATAGAAATGAGACCACGATACAGACCTTATGAAAAATCCTCCCATTTTGGAGGAACATCCAGCTTTACAGATGGATTGTACTGAACAGTATTACATTTGTTCCCATTTATGTCTTCAATTTTTAAAACAAAATCAAAGCAGCTTCTTTTACTTTCTGACAGCAGAAATATTTACATCTGCCAGTGCTTTATTTCTTAACTACAGAGGTGTAAGGAAAGCTAATCTATCTTGAATTTCCACAGGATGAAATATCTATGAATGAGAATAGTAAAACATCCCATCTAGCTTCCATGAACATTTAACAAATACATGATTCATAAAAACAAAAGGTTTTATATATAAAAATATGCATATATATATATACACACACACACACAATCTGGAATTGCCGGACACTTTCAGCAAAGACAGCACTAAATAACACTGCTGAAACACAGAGATTCAGTCTATCAAAAGGGCTTTTCCTTCTATAGTCATCGAGGTTGTAGTGTGTATTTTTAGCACCAGTGCTCAGTCCACTCTGTGCTTGGAGTAGCATTCTTGATGTATTTTGTCTTAATCCGGAAAATCGCTGTGTGAGCAGCACTGGGCAACCATGACATGTTGTGTGTTTGTTCTCTGGAAAGAAGGCAGAACACTGGCTCTACCTTTGGAGTGCTCATGTAGACCAGGAGGGGTTTGTATGGAGAAAGATGAAATGCTGTGGAACTGTAGAGGACCTGATGGAGGAGGAAGCCATTGTCATATAGATATCCGTGCATTCCAATTCATGACTGAAACATTATTTTGAACCTGTTTTACCAAGTGGCTGGGAGCTACTCCAGCTTATGCCAGAAGAGGGGAGTCTTCTCTACCCACAAATGTATGGGTGCAGGAAATATCTTGGGCTGGTCACCCCTTGTTTTCACAGTTTGTTCAAACTTAACCTTTTTTTTCTTAAAAAACAAGATGTAACATTCCAGATGTGACATAAATAAAAGCACCTTCAGTTAGAATGTGATTTAAAATGTTTACAGTGTACTCTTCCAAAATAGACTAGAAAAAAAAACCTATTTCAGCCTCAAATTCCTTACAATCTATTCTGTAGTGGAGATGATGCACTAACCAGTTGAAGAATAGAGACTCTAGGAAATAAAGATATGAAGGACATGTTTTGATAGCAAGACAAAAGGGTTACTTATAGTTCCTGAAAGATATCTCATCAGATTCTATATTATTTCTGGGGTGTATGTGACATGACTTCCTTTATTATCATCCTCTTACAAATTCGCTGTATCTCTGTGCAGAGAAATGTTTGAGAATTTCCTGTGTGGATTACAGAAATAAGTAGGTCTTTGGGAAGCAGTGCTGAATGAAAAGGAAGATGTACAAATTGGATACTTGTTTTCCCAAAGTAGCTTAAAAAGACATCTAAAGGGTCAATAAAAGAGTGGTAAGAATGAAAGGAAAGCAGGATACATACGGTTCAGTTAACAAACTGAGTTCAAGTGATGTTGTTTATAATCATCTCAAAGAGGAGGATAGGCGATCTAAAGCTGCTGAGCTTCAAGAGCTATTCAAATGCTCTTACAAGGACTTAAAAAGGAGAGGGCTGTAACAGAATCACTTCATGAGGACAATACAATTAGCAGTTTTGTCTTGAATTAACTGGTTTGAATATTCACGTTCAGTCCTGACCCCGGGTCAGGCTAGACTGTGACCATATGAGCACTGCACATATGGCAGTTCCTTCAGTAACCAGATATAAAAATGGCAGCTTCAGTGTTTTTTCTTATTTGATTTTATCTGTTCTTGCCAAGTAAAGCTCAAAGCAATACATAAGCTCTGGTAAACAGTAGACAACAGTGAAACTCAAGATATACTAGAGTTTATATCTAAGTGGCTTTGACTAACTACCTTTCACACTGTGTACTATAATATACATATATATATATATATCTTAGCACTCCTGTTGCCTGAACAAACCCGATAATGAATATTCAAGACATCATTATTAAAGAAAGAAGAAATTAAGCTTTAAGGATTGTTTCAGTAAAGTCAGCATGTTAGTTTTGTCCTTGAGCCAGACTGCAGAGTGCATCTCAGGTCAACAAGAGGGCCCCATGTGTTTATTCAGTCCCCCAAAATAATGCTAGAACATTGTACAAGGTCTTGACATTTTGCTTGGGTTGGGTGAATTTCAACCATTTGATTATTCAACTAAATCCCCAAACTATATTGGAATTTTAAAATATGCAATCATCTTTGTAAAACTTTGTGTAGGCTGGGAGTAACTAGCTAGTTTAACTCTCAGGGAGGTATACTGCCACTGCTATTGCTCGTACAGGAGGTCCTGGGAGACATAATTAAAAGCCTAAAGAGGAAACTGTCACACTGTTGGAAAGAAAGAAAAAAAAAAAGAAAGCCACTAGGGGACAGAGATCAAATAAAACAGAACAATATTTTACTCTCATTCGTGAAAATAACAATTAAAACCACATCATCTCTACAGAAAAATAACTCAGATGCAGTATACTTAAACACACAATGTGCATTGTGCTAAATAGCATCTTTCTTATAGCTCTGTCAAGATACATCACAGATATTAACAGCATAGCTCAGGCAATCAACTTAAGCCAAGGGGAAGAGGCCATCTTTGAGCTCTGATACAAAATCAGAAGTAGGCAGCACAGCTTGTCCCTCCACGGACAGCACTCAGCTCCATCCTTGAAGACCCTGAAAGACAAAGATATAATAAAACTTCACATTTGTTTGAGAAGTCGTCAGGCCATAGGTTAGCAGTGCAAGAGTTCTGGAGGTGAATGGCAGGCACCTGGTGTAATACTGGATCGAGAGAGCGGAACTTCGGTGTCACTGTGCTTTGCAAGTCACACAGGTATTGTGGCAAGCATGGTGAAACTGAATGTGTTGCCACAAAGTAGCCTTGTGTGAGACCAGTGCTGGCAGGGATGTGGATTTTGGCAATCTGTGCAGTCTGGAGCTCATGTAGGGACATATCTCAAAGTCATGCCCATCGCCAATGTATAGCACCTAAAGCACACGACATCCTGTGGTGCTTGTGGTGCGGTGCATCAAGGACTGCCTGGATGGCCGAGCTCAGAGGGTGGTCATAAATGGGGCCGAGTCCAGTTGGAGGCCTGTGGCCAGCGGTGTCCCCCAGGGGTCAGTGC
>JAUBOD010000151.1:1555965-1570633 GCA_032353885.1 Nothura maculosa
ATCAACAAGTCTATAGCTGTAGGCTTTGTTAAGCACTATACAGAAACTTTCACTTTTAAATGTATCTAAATGTCAAGCCTCCACAGCTGTCCAACTTGCTGTTCTTCTTGTCAGGATTAGTCTTGCCAGGATCAGGTGAAGTATTTGCCCCACAGAGCCTTGTCAGGGACACCTTCCCATATGTACCATGAGAAATAGTGACTGGCTTCCTGGTGGGTTGCTTTTCTCTTCTTTCTGCCCTTTGAGGCTGGACACTTTCCTAACTTCAGCACTGATCGATTCTCTCAGCATTTCTCTTCTCTTCCTACCTGGTCATAGCCTGTTGCTTTGCAGAATTTTCCCTCCTTGCTGCTGAAATTTCCCTCCCTGCTGTGTGTAGAGGACTACACGCAGATTCTGCCTCCAGCTTGGTTAGTTGGTACTGTCCACAATGCAGCAGTTATCTTCTCAGAATGGTTTTCTTCTGGTAGGGTTATCTTCTCTATGAATGGTTTCTACAATGTAAGGAAGGAGGTCCTGTAACAACATGCAAGTTTCATTACAAAACTTTCAGTTGCTGCAAAGCCGTGATGCCTTTTCATAGTAGGCCATGTTTTGAAATAATCTAAAATAAATAGACCGAAACCTACACAGTTGATGTAATTATTGATCAGAAGCTTTTTTTGTTCCCAAATGCTAGAAAAGGCATGCAATTTGTCATTTGCATTTGAATGTATTTAGGAGCTTTATTTTAGGAAAAAGCATCCACACCAAAAATACAAAAACATCTTAGACATAATGCATAAATATTGTGATCATTATCATAATGATTTTTTCTACTACACTATGCATCTGCTAGAGTTACGCATGCTGCTTCTCCAAAGCAAAAATGTTTGGTTGCCTTTCAGTAATTATGTCATTTATAGTGCAGTTTTTCATGCTGTTAAAATCTTAAAAGAAATATTTCTTCCATGTATAGAACAAAATGACAATGCAGTTTAATAGCTCCAAACATTGCTTTGGAAGCAAATGGAAGAAAGGTGTTGGCGGCAGGGAAATCAGACTACTGTGGCAAACGATACTATATAAAAACTGTGTTAAAAATTGCAAGACAGACGAACATACTCTCCAAATCAGGAAGGATAATATAAATATGTACTTGCGGAAAACTGTTAACGTACTATAGTAGAACTAGAATGATTAAATATTGCATTTTAGTTTAAAAAATTAGCATAAGAAATGAAAGCTAAGTATGAGTGACAGAATTTGTATCACTGTTGTTCATTCATTCATGATCATTTCATATACGAGTTCTTAGGTTTCTTTGTTCTACATATTCAAAAATTTATCTTTCTTTTAATTTTAGACTTCATAGACTTTATTAGGTTGTAATTTCTATCTATCACATGATGTGTTCTCTCAACCTGTTACTAGCAGCAAAAAACTGTACAATGGTTTGTTTTTGAATATTTCTACAATTAGATATATATGTTTACATATCCTATATGTTCAGACAAGGTCAGGAAATGCACTTTGTTTTTGGAGTATAAGTTGTAAGATTTGCATGGAACTCCTTGGTTCCAAGAAAGTTTGGTTTCCTGAACAGGTGAACTTTTTTCTTTTTGTCAAAAGCTGCACTATGCCAATAGAGTGCATTTAATGGCCATCCTCATCTTAGAATTTTAGCTGAGTACACAAGCTGGAAACTTGTTATATTACCTGAACATGTTAAACTTAATATATATTTTCAAACACAAGGAGGTCCTAACTTTGCCAAGATTACACGCAAAAAAAAAAAAAGAGAAAAAAAGAAAACAAATTTGAATCTGTTATTTTTAATCTGTTACCTGTTCTAATCTGCCCTGCTGCTGGCAAAAATACAGAAGAAACAGGAGGATTGGGTCCATGAACAAGTGAACAAATGGCTAGTGCCATTGCTTCAACTTGGGTTTTCCTCAGTAACAGGAAGCCTTACATGGCACCAAGCATGATGGCATCTAATGGGATCCATCCCTCTCAAAGGGGAAGAGAGTCCTGGGTCATGAATTAGCAGGGCTCATTGACAGGGCTCTAAACTAGATGCAAGGTGGGGTATAACTGGGGAAGCAGGTGATGAGGTAGGTGATGGGTTGTCACGCCACTCACAGTGGCCTAACTCCAGAGCCTGTGAACATTGCCCAAAGCCTGGAGAGGCTAAATGACAAAACATGAGAACTTCTGAAGCCTCACATAGCCAAGCTACAGCTGTCCCAACAAGGAGGAGAGGCATCTTGGAGCCCAACTCAAATGCCTCTATGTAAATGCATGCAACATGGAGAATAAACAAGAACTGGAGATGTGTGTGCAGTTACAGGGCCATGATCTCATTGCAGTCACCTGAGACATGGTGGAACAGGTCTCATGACTGGAATGTGGCCTTGGAGGGCTTTAGGCTTTTCAGGAGGGTCAGGGCAGGAAGGTAAGGTGGCAGAGTTGCTCTGTATGTGAGAGAGAAACTGGAATGCATAGAACTCATAGGAGAGGATAGAGCACAAGCATAGGAGAGGATGGAGCACAAGCAGAGAACCTGTGGGTGAGGATTAAAGGGCAAGCCAACACGGGCGACACTGGTGGGAGTTTACTACAGGCCTCCTGACCAGGATGAGGAATTGGATGAGGCTCCTACAGGCAGCTGCAAGAAGCCTCTTGATCACAGGCCCTGGTCCTCATGGGGGACGTCAATCACCTTGATATCTGCCGGGAAAACCACACAGCCAGGAACAGACAGTACAGGAGGTTCCCGCAGAACATTGCAGACAGATTGCGGATGCAGGTGGTTGAGCCAAGAAGGAGATGGGCACCGCTAGACAGATACTAACAGAGATGGTCTAGTGGGAAATGGGTGGCAGTCTTGGCTGCAGAGACCACAAGATGTTGGAATCCATGATCCTGTGAGGAGGAAGCTAGGCGAGAAGTAGGATAGCTACCCTGGACTTCAAGAGAGCTGACTTTAACCTCTTCACGGAGCTCCTTGGAGCAGTCTCATGGGCCAGGATCCTAGAAGGAAAGGGAGTCCAAGAGAACTGGCTAATATTCAAGCAGCACTTCCTCCAAGCTCAGGATCAGTGCATTTCCACAAGAAAGAAGTTGAGTAATGGGGACAGGAGACCTGCATTGATGGACAAGGAGCTGTTGGGTAAACTTAATGAGAAAAAACACATATACCTAATGTGAAAAAAGGCTGGGCCACATGGGAAGAGTATAGGTACATTGTCAGAGAATGCAGGGATGAAATGAGGAAGGTCATGGCCCATCTGGAATAAGAGTTAGCAAGGGATGTCAGGGACAAGAGGAAGAGTTTCTACAAATATGTCATCAGCAGGAGGAAGACAAGGAAAAATGTTAGCCCACAGTTGAATGGGGAAGGTGCCTTGGTGACAGAGGATGCCAAGAAGGCGGAGTTACTAAATGCCTTCTTTGTCTTTACTGCTAAGGCTGATCCCCAAAAACTACAGAGCTCAGGTAAAAGAGAGATAAAGGAGTGAGAGGAAGACCTTCCACTGGTCGAGGAGGATTGGTTTAGGGATTACTTAGGAAAACTGGCCACCTATAAATCTATGGGCCTGGATAGGATGCACACAAGAGTACTAAGGGAACTAGTGGGGTTTATTGCTCGGCCGCTTTCCAACATCTTTGAGAGGCCCTAGAGAGCAGGGGAGGTTCCAGAGGACTGGAAGAGAGCCAATGTCATTCCAGTCTTCAAAAAGATCAAGAGGAAGGAGCTGGGAAACTACAGGCCAGTTGGCCTCACCTCTGTTTCTGGAAAGGTAACGCAGCAGCTCATCCTGGAGAACATTTCTAGGCATGTGAAGGAAAAAAGAAGGTGATAAAGAGCAGTCAGCATGGATTCACCAAAGAGGAGTCATGATTGAGGAACCAGATAGCCTTCTACATGGCATGACTGGCTGGCTGGATGACAGAAGAGCCATGAATGTTGCCTACTCTGACTTCAGAAAGGCTTGGACAGAGTGCCCCACAACATCCTCACAGGGAAGCTCTGGAAGCATGAACTAGATGAGCGTACACTGAGGTGGATCGAGGGCTGGCTGGATGGCTGAGCCCAGAGGGTGCTGATAAATGGGGCCGAGTCTAGTTGGAGGCCTGTGGCCAGTGGTGTCCCCCAGGGTTCAGTGCAGGGCCCAGAGCTGTTCAACTTGTTCATCAGTGACCTGGAGGAGGGCACGGAGTGCACTCTGAGCAAGTTTGTGGATGATCCCAAGCTGGTGGAGTGGCCGACACTCTGGGCGGCTGTGCTGCCATCCAGAGGGACCTGGAGAGCCTGGAGAGTTGGGCAGAGAGCAACCTCCTGAAGTTCAACAAGGGTGCACCTGGGCAGGAATAACCCCTGGCACCAGGACAGATTAGGGGTTGACCTGCTGGAGAGCAGCTCTGAAGAGAGGGACCTGGGAGTCCTGGTGGGCACCAAGTTACCCATTGGGCAGAAGTGCCCTCGTGGCCAAGAAGGCCAATGGGCTCCTGGCTGCATCAGGAGGATGTTGCCAGCAGGGGGAGGGAGGGGATCCTGCCCCTCTGCTCAGCTCTGGGGAGGCCAAACCTGGAGCATTGGGGGCAGCTCTGGGCTCTCCAGGACAGAAGGGACGTGGAGCTTCTAGAGAGGGTCCAGCGGAGGGTGACAAAGATGATTAAGGGAGTGGAGCATCTATTGTATGAGAAGAGACTAAGGGAGCTGGATCTGCTTAGCCTGGAGAAGAGAGCCCTGAAAGGAGATATGATCAGCATGTACAAATATCTGCAGGGAGAATATAGGGAGGATGGGGCCAAACTCATCTTGGTGGTGGTGTCAAGACAAGGGTTACAAATTGAAACCTGGTAAGTTTCATTTCCATATGAGGAAGGACTTCTTTGCTGTGAGGGTGACAGATCCCTGGCACAGGCTGCCCAGGAAGGCTGTAGAGTGTCCTTCTCCAGAGATCTTCCAATCCCGCCTGGATGCCGCCCTGTGCCTCATGCTCTGGGTGTCCCTGCTGGAGCAGGGGGTTGGACTAGATGATCTCTACGGGTCCCTTCCAACGTCAACCATTCTGTGATTCTGTGACATCCAATTCTGCGGACTCATGAAATAGATTATGCAGTAGCATTAAAGGCAAAAGTACATAAAAAAAAGGGATAATGCAGAAAAGAACTGACTCAATAATGCATACTGTACCTAGGAGTAGAGCTGTAGTGTCCTGCTCTAAAGTACTGAGGATTGTCTGACTAGTGTCAAAAAACACTCAATTATTTGTTTATATACTATTAAACATCAGTGTACTTCCCACATATGGTTGTTCTGCTTAGGATATGTAAACTGCATTTTTGGATAATATCAATATAAGGTTCTGGGAAGTGTTTGAAATGTCCTTAACTACTTGGTGTTGGAACTAAGTTTTACTTCTGAAAGAACTGAAAGTAAATAGTCGTGTTTTTTTGCTTTCCATGTTGTATTTGATAGAATTTTGCATGTGATCTACCTCCATTTATTTTGTCCTTTTGTAATTGTTAATGAAACCAGACAGATTCTTTTAAGAAACTAGGAAAAATATCATAATAAAAACAAGTAGAGACTGAAAATCATGCTAAAGTGTACAACAGAGCTGGATCTCAGCTTGTTTGTGGCAAAGGATAATCATATATTTATACAAATCAAATAAGTATCTCATATATTTCCATATATAAATCAGAGTGTTTTGTTCTTTTTTAACTTTTTGAATCTTTTGCCATGTTTTGAATCTTGCCATTTATCTCAAGGCTACATTGCTTAAACAGCAGATAGAATCAGATAACAAATGGCCCTTCTCCACCCTTGCTGGAAACCTGTTTTTTCAAGCACACTCCCAAGCTTTTACCAAAAAAAAATAAAAAAAATCATTATCTGTGTGTCCAAAATAAACAAGTCAGGGGCAGCAATAACAGCTGTAAGTCTCTTTAATCATAACTATTTTCCTTCCTACTTCTCAGCATGGAAATCTTACTGCCAGTAGAACTGATTTTAACAGCAAATGATTGAGAGAAGTTCCCAAAAAACATGAACATCAAAACACACAAGAGATGAAGTATATCCATCCCCTATCAAGGGCTGCTCAAAGGAATTATGCACTAAAACAGAATGAAATTATGTAATGTTCTGAAAGTAACTATCAGATTTAATTTTAAAAATTCAAATATTCAGCTGTTAAATTTGTTTCTATTTTCTGCATAAGTTTGTTTCTATTTTCTGCATGTTTGAGAGTGTCCTCATTCTTGAGGCTCCATTCAAAAAAGGGCTATTTTAAACAATTTTAGATGGTGAAAGATCTTAGAAAATCAAATTGTGTATCAGATACCTAGTACTGTCTGCACAACAAACAATAATTTATCCTATCTGTGAGTACTGAAAGTGTTATGCTTCTCTGGGTAGCCTGGATCTGAATGTTGTCTAGTTTTGCCATTTGACTTTGAGAAGAGTGTTCTTTTGCTCTTCTTGGTTATGTAAATACATTTCTATAAACAAATACTTTCCTACTCTAAACAGACAGTGCTATAAGCGGTTTCACTGATTTCTAATTTTGGCTGCAATGCTAGATAGATTTAGTGAATATCACACTGGAGAGATCTCCTATTTCATACTGTAATCACAACCGGTATCTGAAAAGATTTACAAGAAGACTAAACAATCATCCTGCCCTCAGTCCAAAAAAATATTGCTTCATGAGAATACAGTGATTCAAGAAATCCCCAGTCTGGAAATGACTTAAGTATCACATGCTAGTTCTAGGCCAGCCAAATATCTTTATTGTGGTCAGCTCTCTGCAAAATAGTGCAGGACACTTGAGTTTGATTCCTTGCTTTTTGCACAGTAGATAAAACATGCGGTTCTTACAGCACCTTTCATCTAGGGATCTTAAAAGATGCAGAGCAAGAAAATAAAATAACTATATAAATTAGCAAGAAGTTACTAGCATTGTGTTTTTTACATGAAAACCAGATTCTTGTGTAAAAGGAATGGATGATGATGATAATGAGCAGGACACAGCAACCATGTAGTGTTAGCCCTGTCTATGACAATCAGAAATTACTTCTTCATTTTAAAATGGCTACGTCTAGCCTGTGTTTTAACTCATGGATTTGCTTAGATTTGGATGAAATCTCAGGTCTTCTGTTCTCCTATCGTGAGATAAAATGCTTTCCTAGTATGAGTGATTAAACTGAGAACCTAAATGATTAGTCCAGCATTAATAATTATATCATAAAGTGATTTTAAACCTGCAGGTGAATAAAACTCTCTTGGATAAGACATATCCTGAGTGAAATATTATAACAAATAGAGTAATCCAGTATATATTTGTTTTGATGTGTCTTGTTAGCAAGCTGCACTCCAGCTGAATGGCATTTTCCTCTGGAGTCTGCAAAAAAACCCCGTATCCGTTGGTATGCTTCTGTAACAGATTTACTGAATAAATGCCTTCTAAAACTATACATGCAGGACCAGATGTGCGCATGTTTCCTCTGCATAAAAGTAGCACTCACACCACCCCTCCTCTTATCTGTAGATTTTTTAGCTACTTTTTTCATCAACAAAGTACTGTATAAAAGTGTGTTTGTGCACATCTGCGTACATACACTTACATCCATGTGTGTAGGTGTATCTGCTTTTTAAAGGAAAAAGGCAGAAGAAAAAAAATATGAGGAAGTACTTTTTGTCTTTTAGGAAAATTACTTGGAATGAGTTGGAAGAATGTAGACAGTAACTTCAGCTTCCCTATAAAAATATGACTTGGACTGCTTTTCAACTTTCTTTAGACTTTCAGAAAAAAAAAGAAGAAAAAACTATCTTATATTATTTAAAAAAGGGCCGAAACAGGAAATAGCAATAATGTTATGGGAGGCACTGGCAATAAAGATCGGATTCATGTTCTTTCCACACCATCAAAAATCCCACAGAACTTTAGCTGCTAGGCATGTATGTATCTGAAGATTCAGCTAATTCTGTAATGATTCAGTTACAGAGTGGTGAGGCTGCTACTTTAGATGCTTTATTTGCCAGTGATGACACTGAACTGAGGATGCTAAAGAACATCTGACGACATCAAGACTTCTCATAGTTGTCCTATCTCTAGCAGCTTTTGGCACTGTTCTTTAGTGGTAGCAGATATACATTGCTATCGGTGTGGTGACACTCACTAATTGACAATAATGCAATCAGGCAAATGAAACCTTATTTCATTACAGCAGTCTGTGGTATAAAGTTAGTGTGTGGAGGAAAAACGCTTTATAAAAAAATGTTTTTGAACATAGTTGTGGATATTTGCATCCCTACATTCTCCATGATTTTTATCAATGCCTAGAGCAAAGTCTGCACCTGGTTTTCCAACTGCCCACAGGTGCAATGTATTAAAGGAAAAGAAATATTAGTGCATGTCCAAAGATTAGTACTGAAGAGCAGTGTGAGCGCCTAACTAAATCTTTGGTTGTGAGGTTTAAAAGTAGGCTGAAGTTCAAACAAGACTGATTAAGCATCTGTAGATAGAGAATCTTCTACTGGGAGAGGCCAAAATCTGAAAGTAGGTCTTTGGAAGGAAGGTAAGGATCAGGCTGCCAGCTCTTTCACCTTCTTTTCTTTCTCTTGACATAAACATCAAATGTTATTTTAATGTTTGAAGCAATTACAAAAGAAATAGCAAATGCAGGAATAACTTGTGATGTATGATGAATCATTATGCAAGACTTCAAAAAATCAGTTTTAATGTACTGCACAATATTCAGATTAGGTTGCCATATCCATCTTAATTCTTTCTTTAAGTAAGGTGTAAGCAGCACAAGAGCAATTCTGCTAAAAATAGTGAAATCTTAGCAGTGTTTTGAGACTGGACATGATAGCCTTGGTGATCTGCCATGCTGTATTATGTGTGATGCTCATTTTGTTGTTTTAAAGATACTGACCCACACATCAGTATCAGCTGTTACTGGGACATTTTATTTGTTAGACTCACTTATGAAAACAACCTCAGTGAATAAAAGTTTATTCTAAGATACCATGACAAAAGAAGTAAATCATATCAGCAATTCAAGTTCCAGGCTAAAGCAGTTAAGCTGGATAAGTTAAAAAAAAAAAAAAGAGAAAGAGAAGGAAGAAACTGGGCCATAATGAGTATGACGATTTGTACAAGGCAATCACTTTTGACTAGTTATATGAAAATAAATGGCAATGTGCTAAAATGATGAAAAAACACTGCAACTCACTGGGGGAAGCTACTGGGAAATGCTATAGGAGAAAACCTGAAATTTCTACAGCAATGCAGATGGCCTCTGACTAACAATTGCAAAGCTATGGGGAAAAAAAAAAGGTTATTATAAATTGAAAATAAGAGCAATAAATTGAAAACTTCGATCTAGAAAGGTCTTTAATGTCAAAAGATCAACGATCAACTCTTGCTGGACAAGGGACAACCAGTGAACTGACAAACAGATCCAAAATACATGTTTTGACTTTCTTTTCTACTTTGGAGCAGACAGGTGAAATGTCTTGCATCCTAATTCCGTGATCTGTAAAGTGAGTTAGAGAGTTTTAGATCTTTGCTTATGTTTAGAACTTTTCAGTATCCCTGACAGAAGTTGCTACAGAGCTACACAGTAAGCTTTATTGCTAATGCTTTTATAAACATATTCTTTAAAGTACTGGAAGTATGTTTGTGTTTGAGCACTTCTGCTGATGCTTCTGGGAAAGTCTGAGGTAAATCAAGCTGTGCAATAGCAGCCTCTGAAAATGAAAAGACACATAACGTATCTTTCATGGAAGGAAAAAGATTGTGTGCAGAATACCCAACTTGTTTTTTTCATTATTTATTTTTTAAATATCCATATACTCATTATGTCTGGGTAGTGAAGTGTTTAAAAAAACAGCTGAAAGATCAGTTTCAGTATTTTAGTCCAAAAGGCAAAGGAAACATAAATAATACTCTTTTATACAATGATGAAAATGTGTTTTGATTCATGTGGCATGTGCTGTAATACCTGACACAGTTTCAGTTTTTGGTAAGTCACACTTAATAAAAGCATGGTTTTGCAAAGTTAGATTTTCAGAAGTTAAGAAACGCTCTAATTAAAACTGCCTATACAACGTTGATCCATCCTTTTCACATGATGAGTATGTCGTCTCTAAAACATTATGGGCACCTGCAGCTTCCTGGGTGCAAGATCCTTCCTTATTCAGTACCCAGAATGGGTGATGTGCTCTAAATGAAAACAAGTGTCTGTGTAATGAATGAGGCTTCTGTCTTAGGATTTCTGCTTAATCTGTTGCAGAGGTTTGGAGGTGTGTGGTGAATGACACAGGAAGAGAAAGACAAATGTGCAGCTAAAGCAGCTCAAACAGTTGGGTACCACCCTGGAGAATCAGGTTCTGCACATCTCTCAGCCACTCTGTGATCCTGGGCAGCTCCCTTTAAACAACAACTGCACACTGGTCACTACCATTTCATTTTCTGGCTCTGGTTCATGTTCCTTTTGGCCCTCAGCTACGGTTGATGAACTCTCAAAAATTGTAAAAAGTGCATGCTTGACATGTTTATCTTACGCCAAATTTCAAGATCTTGCTCTGAAATAGTGGGAAACTGTAGTTTTGGGCCTTTTTGGACATTAGATCTTTTTTAAAAGGATTAGATATCTTTAAAAATAAATATAGAAGCATTCTTTTCTAATATAATTGTTAAAAATGGTTGAAGTTCTTCCCAACATGTCAGGATCATAGAATCATAGAATCCTTAAGGTTGGAAGAGACCTTTAGGGATCATGTAGTCCAGCCTCCCTGCACACACAGGGTCACCCAGAGCACGGGGCACTGCTCAGGCGAGTTTTGAGGATCTCCAGAGAAGGAGACTTCACAACTTCCACAACCCTCCAAGGGGGCGTTGAACTAGATCTATATCTCTAGAGGTCCCTTTCAGTGTTAGGGATTCTATGATTCTATGACAGGAATATATGCAACAGCCCTATTTCTGAATAAAATAGCATGATTAAAAGTTCCTAATAGAATTGTTCTAACTGTTCATGGTTAGAAATCAGAAAAATTCAGTTTTATGTTTCCAGGACTGGGAATATATTTTCTCTTGGAGACTTTTTCCACTGGAAAACTGTTTTCTTTTTATGCATATATATTTCAATTACACTGTTTGTCTAGCAGATCAAAATATGGAGGATCTCCACTTTGAAATGTTGCTACAGCTCCTCACACAGACCTACAACCCACCTCTGCTCTGTTGTTGAACACATCCTCTGGTAGCATCTCCAGGCAGAAGAAGGATGCATTAAGAAGGAAGATTAGGACAGCAGAGAAATATCATGATTTTGGAGATGTCATGATTCAGGTGACTAGTGCTTCTGCGCCCTCCTCAAGCTGCAGTTCCATCTCATCGCTTCTATCTCAGTTATAATATATCAGTGCTCCAACATGTGGAGCATTAAAATGGAGAACAATATTTTTCCAAGCAACTGTGTTCACACTAATAAATCTCAGACTAATGACTCCTTTAAAAAAGTCAGTGAATTCTTCAGAAAAGGAGGGGCATAGCTACTGCCTAGTTTTTGTAAGTAAATGTGGGGTTCTGGTCCCCTGGACTGATAGGGAAGAGCCTCTGAGAAGATGCTATTACCTATTATCTAATAGCATTCATACTAATGAGAGTAGCATAGCCATGAGGATCTGAAGGAAGTAGCTACATGAGCATTTTCTTCCAAGCCAAATACATGGTTTTAATTTGAAAACCTAATTCTAGTTTCGGCTTATGGACTGTGCCATCTTGGGAGAGAGGAGAAAGGAATAGAGATGAATGCCCACAGTCAAGGAAGAAAGTGGTGAATGGGATTTAACAAACACGTGGTGCAAGGTGATGTGAAAAAGACTTCAAAATCAACAAAACACAACAGAAGAGAGACCACTGCAAATGTACACACAAAAATAAAGAAGTATCAATACCATGGCATTACACAGGAGCTCCCACACTTTCCCTGGGAACTGAGGAGGACAAGGTGCCTCTCCCAAGTACCTGTATGCTAACACAGGCAGTACAGGAAACAAACTAGGGAAATTAGAGGTCAGTGTGCAGTTGCAAGGCTATGATCCTCTACATGGTTATAATTGGTTTTAAGGGGAAATCTATAGTGAAGAAATATGGTGTGAGAGATAGGTATTGTATTCTTGTTTTTAAGACTGAAATTGTAAAATACTCTTTGCTTCAGTAGTATGTTTCATTAATACAAAAATTTAGGACAAGTTTAGACTTTGACTCTACTCTCTGAATCCTTACAAATGATCTGCAAAATTTTGGGTAACTGCACACACTGAGAACTCAGAGCACAGAATTGAGACTGTTTTGTGACACAGCATGGAGAGACCTATACAATCTCTGCGTTTGAGGGGCTCCCTGATCTACAGGTAAGAGTGCTTTTAGTTTCCTGCAGTATATGTGCTATTTGCTGAACTCACAGAGAGCATGGTAATACAAAAAGCTACAACAACAAAATCTCCTTGCAAGTGTTAGCATTTTAACTAGGGTCCTAAGAATATTTGACTATTTGATGTTATCTCAGAATATACCGCATAACATATCCTGTAAGAGCAGAATATGAACTTAAAACATTGTTGTCCATGTGGCTGCAAGTCTGATTCCGAAAGATGCAGACTTTCTAAAAAGCTTGTTTTTTGTTCAGTCTGAAGTCTAATGATGATGTATATTAAAATGTCACCAGTCAGGTGTTTTGCTGCTGATCTTTTAAGCACAAATATCTTATCACACAGTGTAATCCTGTAATCCCATTCTGCCAACCCAAGTATCAGAACTCCCAACAGCCAACTCGCCTGCAGCTATTTTACCTCCTCAGCAGCTTTCAAGATGCTGTAATACATTGTCAATACAAAAGCCACTGGCTTACTGATAGGTGGGGGGGAAGGAGTTTTTAAAAAGTTGCATTGTTTCAAGCAAAATAACCAAGGAATTACTTAGTATATGAGTTATCATTAGTTTCCACATAAAATGCCTTAAAATCTTTAACAATAAAGTAACTGGAAACTATTATTTTGTTTCACTTAAAAGCTGCTTTGTCTGAAGGGAGGGATAAGAATTTATATCAATTTTTTTAGTGTGTGATTTAAGTTATTTCCGCTGTTTTACTGGTTTAACAAGTGTGGGCTTATCTCCAACAAATGTCCACTGTCAGTTCAAGGAAAATCACTTTTCCAAAATGTTCGGGAAAAATGAGTTTAAGTGTACTTGTACGACCACGTGTCTGCTGTAAGCCTTTGCCTTCACAAGGCTGTAACTCAGCCTCGATTCTCCTCTGCAAGAAATAGCAGTTAAAAATTAGCCTGGTAATGGATATGGAATATCTGCATTGTAGTAAGTGATCATGCCTCTCGTGAGCTGAAGTTAGAACATTTTACTAGCGGTCTGAATCAAGCTATTTTGGAACCTCCTGCATCTGAAGAGGCAAGCATGTGAACTTGTCAAGACTTTAGCCACTAGGGGGCTGTGCGAACACAATTTTTTGGCAAGTTCTTGGCCCTTCGTTGGTTCAAAAGGGCAAATGTGTTTTTATGTGAAATAAAATGTGACTCTGAAATAATTAACTACTTTTTTTTTCTTATCTCTCTTCTCTGATAGAAAACCCACCAGGTCATGCATTAATTAGCTCAGTGAAATTTTAGAATGACCCTAAATTATTCAAAATGTTACTTGGTCAATGGTTCTGTTGTGTAAAAAATGCAAAATCCTCCTCAGTTGTTGTCAGTCTGAAACATGCTTTCTACTACTGAAGGTTTGAAACTAACCCCAGTGAAGTGTGGGCTCTGCAAATCCTGTTCCTAAGCTCATCTGTGTTATGCCTAATGATGGTATCTGACTAAGACAAGGAAAACAAAACGTAATTTCCACAGAAAAGCAGATAACCTTGAGATATATCTCACAGAAATATGTCTTTTATTTCACACTTTCTGTGAAAACCTGTTTTGGGTTGTTGTATAGACCGTCTTCTGAGAGGCACAGCACATGTGTAAATAAAAAAGAGATAGCAAAATCTGGTGGAAAACCTAGTAACTTGGCTAATTCGCAGGGGCATGGTATTCATTATTTGGAGTTTATTACCATTTTTGATCCAGAGCGGACGCAGGTAAAAGGCAGAAGTCCCACATACCTGTCCATCCCACATACTCAACCCACCTCGTCTCCCCCTTTACCAGGTGTCTGCTGGCTCACCAGTTACAGAGACCCGGGGCAGGAGGCAAAGTGTCTCAACAGGCAGCATTTGCGTTTGGAATATTTTGACCACCTGAACACACAGATGTACGTTTATTTGGGGAGGCAGTTACAGTGCAGCGCACATTTTTTATTCCTTCGGCACTTTATGCCCTCATGGCAAGCACCCCTATAACGGAACGAGGGCCTGGGAGCGCAGCGCCCACACAAGCGGGAGCGACAAACGGCACCTCCCGCGGGGCAAGGCCAGGGGACGGGCGGGAGACAAGGACAGGACAGGGCAGGAGGCGCCGGGCGAGGCCGCGCGGGCGCCGCGCCACGAGTAACGGCCGCGCGCGGCCGTTAGGAGCGTTGCGCGCGTGTGGCGCGGCGCGGGCGCCGCCCTCCCCTCCCTTCCCCCGCCGCGGCGGCGGCGCCTCCCCCTC
>JAUBOD010000151.1:1572278-1590826 GCA_032353885.1 Nothura maculosa
GTCCCGGGCCCTGCGCGGGGCTCCGCGTCTCCACGCGTGGGGAGGGCGCAGGGGCTGCGGGCGCCGTCCCGGGCCCTGCGCGGGGCTGTGGGCAGCAGCGGGCGCTGCCGCGCGCGGGCCGGGCGGGAGGCAGAGCCGCCTCCCCCGGTGGCTCCGCCGCGCTCGGTGCCTCCTGCTCGCCGGGCATGTGGTGCGGTTCGCACCGCTCCCGCCCGCCCGCGACGGGATGCGGCGCTTGCGGGGTGCTGCTCGTGGCTCTACAGAGGCGCGGGGACATTCGTCCCCCCTGCTCCCCAAAGCAGCCCGAGTTTAAGCAAGTTTTTATTTGTGGGGCATTTCGCATGCAGTGTGAACATACGCCTGCTTTGCAGAGTTTTGCTCAGAAAGCCTCGGGCTTTCGTGTCTTCTTAGTTTAAAAGTTAAGAAGTGGCTGTGAGCGAGGGCCTGTTTTGGCCGAGCTTTAGGTGGGACGATGGGTTATAGAAGAGCTGCGAGGAGCAGCCAGCACAAAGCCTGGCTTAGCGAGCCGGGCTCCGGGGTGCCCACTGGGCCCAGCCTGGCCTTCCCGCTGTTCCATGAGCCCCTAGCAGGGCCATGCCGCCTGCCTGCCGCGTGTCCCGTGTCCACGCGCATCCCTGTGCGCACACGCGTGCGTGTGAGCATGGATAGAGCGGGCACGCCTGTGAGCGAGGGAAGGGAGAGCCCGGGATGCAGCACTGCTGCCTTTCCCTCCTTCGCCTGACATGACATGTCTTGTTTCAGTGATCAAAGCCGCAATTGGAGTGCAGGAGATGCAACTGTCAAATGTAGGCAACAATGAAAAAAAAGGGAAAAAAAAGAAAAGGGTTGGGAGGGGGGGAAAGCAGCATGTGCCCGGGACTGTGGTTACAGTAACGCTGACAGAAATTAAAGTGGTTTTGAAAGCAGCATGCGATTTATGATGGTTCCCATTTACCCTAGAGTCAAGCTGTTGTAAAATTGATGCACAAAAGACATCATGCAATAATCCGGTGTACCCAGGATTAAAGTGGCAACGAGTGTCTTTTGTGCGCGTGTGTCTGGCCGAAGTTAAAGTGGTTTGAAGCTATTTTTAAGTAAGAAGCCAAAGCAGGATATTGCATATTTCTTTTCCTAACCTGTGTGTTAGCTGTGGATAGCAGTTGTTGAAATGTTTTTAGACAGCAGCAGGCTTTTATTTCTTATTATCTTCTGTCTCCCTTTCGTGTTGTCACCCATTGCCATAGATAGAAATTACTTTTAAAAACAGGTAGGGCTTTTTGTCACAAAGTGCAGACGCTCACACAGTTTAATTATTGAGTTCATTTCAGGCGGTAATATTTAATAAGCCTGATCAGCAGATCTGCACGAGAATACCAAGTTCCTATAAAAGTATGTGGAACTTTCTTGGCCCTTAGAAATTGCAGGATTTTTTACATCTGAAATTTAATGGGGCATGTGAGCTGTCTGATGCACTGTAGTTTCATTTTAAGCTGTCCAGTACTAATGAGCCAACCAGCTATAGGTTTGTCCTGCTTTAAATTCCTAAAACGCATGGAATTTAAAATTCACTTATTAAATATTTCAAAAGATCCCTCTTTACCTGATCCAGATGCAGAAAAATAGAATTGTAAACTGCAGACTAGTTTGTTAGGAGTAAAGTTGGGAACTCCCTTTAGGACCTGAGAATGTGAAAGCGTGCCATGAGCACGCTTCTTAACACGCAGGATATTACTGTGTAATGCTGTAACATTTTGGAGGAACAAATGCAGCAGATACAGATATTCTTTATTCACATTGGATTTTTATTCCTGAGGTATGTGTGACAGGCAGAGAAGTGACTGCACTAAACGAAGTAAAGGAACAGACAAAAGCAGGGATGACTGTTGCTTTATTAAAATGTAAGTGCTACAGTTTGAATTTTCTGGTGAGTTTCTGAGTTCAGTGCTTTACATAACATTTTGTCCTAATCTTGCTTGCTGTCAGGGATGTTTCATGGTTGTGCAATTGCCGCAGTCAAGAATGCCAATTTGCATTCCAGGAGTGTCATTTGATTACTTTTATCTGCACAGCTCCAAGACCAGCCCAGACCTCTCATTTCATCTTGCCATGTCACGAGTCAGTGCTGTGTCGTCTTTTCAAAAATCTGCCTGATTTAGACAAGAAAGAAAAGTACTTTCATGTTGCAGCCGCAGTCCCCTGCTAACTTGTCAGCAGCAGGATATGATTCACTTGGGCCCAGAAGAGCGGTGCAGAGACGAGGGTTAGGCGGTTCAATAAGCCCATGGACAGGTAGTGTGTGACGTCCCGGGAGAGCTTAAGTTAATGAAGAACAGGTCTGCTTAGTTCTTCACACTCTGACCCGGTGCCGTCCCCACAGTTTTCTCATTTGATCTTTCCCAGCAAATTGATCTTTTCTAGTATTTTTTTGCCTTCCAAGTTAGTCCTTGTGGGACCGAAATTAGCAGAGCAACTTAAGTTGGATAATACAGCTGTTCAGAAAAGAAGAAATTGGACACTAGCTCATAAAGGGGGGGAGGGGAGAGCAAGCTACTCTTACTGTTGTTTAAACTGAGCTTTTTTTTCTCTCCCCCCCTTTAGTTTTATTTTAAAAGGTTTAGAAATAGTCATATTACTTTGGAGATTCGCTTACTTTCTTTATAATTTGCCTGGATGGTCCATTGCACACTGTATTAAATGTGTATCCTTTAAATAAAACAAACATGCTCGCAGCGTAGACTGCAGGTTTGCTTTGGTATTTGTCAGTTGAACTTGCTTGTTAGAAGTGATTTGCTAGTCTGTAATGAGGCTTTTACAGTTGTTGTAAGACATTTTAAATATCAATTGCACATGCCAACTACATTATTTATAGCCTGCTAAATAACTGTAATTCCATAGTATCCAATACTGAAATGCAGGGGAGATTAAACAATAAAAGCCATTACAAATGGTATGTGTAAATATTATGGTAGCTGAAAATACAGTCAGCAAATTACCACTGGCATTGCTAGTTTTCTGTAACACTGGTGTACACAAACAAATTGTTTTTGAGCTAAGATGCGCTGTATTTGAAATCTGGGTTCTAAATAGGGTTATGGTATTACTTATCATTCTTCTTTTTTTTGAATTTTGCACTTTGTAATTGAAAAGCTGTGTGTGTGTGTTTAAATACAGAGATGGCTAGCTTGTCAAACAATGTAAGATTTCAAGCTAGATTTCTGTAAATAAAGTGTAAGTTGGAAATGATTAAGAGGGTCTTTAGTTTGCTGCACAATAATAAGCAGTATTTAACTTTCTGTATTTCATAGCAGATGTTTTCGCATATTACCCATGTCCTTGGAAGTTGTAGAATTGAAAACACCGTTGAATGAAAACAAGAACACTTATTATGTAAGAAAAATCCTGGTCTCAGCCTCTCTGAGTATTGCTTTTGAAAATTGAAAGGAGCTGTAAAGGATCATTGGTCATCTAGCTCTGCAGAGCTAGAGGGAGCTTCATGATTTTATTAGACATGCCTAAGGTAAAAAGAGGGAAAAATATTTTGTATAAGGGAATAGTGATGACTAACTTCTTTTCAGAGTCAAAGATCGCTAGATTTAGGCCTTGAGATGGTTTATTTTATGTTAGATGTTCATATATGTAAGTGGGATTTGCAGCTGACTCTGGCTCTCAGCAATTTCAAACAAAAATCCTGAACAACAGAGTAATTACAACTCCACCTAAAATGTTTCAAGACTCATTAGGTTTTATATAAAAACAAAATTTGATTTTTTTTCCCCCTCAAAACAGGAGTTTCTGGCAAAGCCAGCCTTTCTCCTTCTGCCCACTGGACACTATCAGGAGTTGAACAATTCTAAGTGAAAGGCTTCTGATTTTTAGCCCCATTTATGAGCTTAGTCTGTGAAATAACATAGTTCTTTTGATTTAGTGAACACTAATAATATGTGTTGGGAAGAAATTGCACATGCCTGGAAGTAGAAAAGGCTCCCCGTAAAATATGAAGCACAAATGGAATATATCTGTCATTTTGGAAATACATATTACTTCCTAATCTTTTCAGGAATTCTTGCTTTATTTAGAGCAACAGCGTTTCACTTGGCTTAATAAGAAGCTTTTGTTTAAACCTCATATTCACTGTCAGTTTCATCCCACCTAAATTCTGACTTATTTGTCCTAAAAATGCGTTGATCATAATTGCTGCTCAGTAGTTACATGGTAGCTTTTACAGGCATTACTTTGGACAAACTTACTTACCATTTAAGTAAATGATATAATCCAGTGAGATAAACTGCCAGATTTGTCTCCTTTATCTCTTCCACAGTAGCTCTCATTAGGTTCCTTCTAGTAAAAGCCTTTATTTGTTGATTATTAGAATCTTAGTATACTCAGGAGTTCCGCTGCAATTTAATGTGGTTGTTCAAAGAGGTTCCCTCATTTTAGAATCTTTTCATAGTCCTCTCACCACATGTTATAAATATGTATATTTTATACTCTAGATGCATAGGCAGACAAATACTTTTTTCTTATTCCAGGTAAATCAAGGTTACTGAGGGAGGATTCTTTTCATCCGTCAAATCTACTTCAGTAGTTCTCTGTTGGAATACTTTAACTAACAAACCGCAAATTCAGATAACTTAATCGGATTTGTTTCTGATTTGTTACTTCAGAGAGGTCTTTTTGTTCTCTGCTTTTCTCTGTCTTCAAATTTTTTTCATGGAGTTAGAATGCTCTACTATTTAATTAATTTGGTTTGATTAGAAACTAGTAAAAAGCTAGAGCTAAAACTTACATGTTTTAGAACATATAAATGATTGTGATTATTTTTTAATTATTAAAATTAGAATGTCTGCAGTGCTGATTCATAGCTCATGAGAAAACAAGAAATGAAAATGCTGTAATGATCAAAATGTTTTTAAGTCACCATGATCTGATGCGCTACCTGGAAGTTTAGCTGTGTTTTTGTGGAGTACTGTATGAGGTATTGCTAAGGTCTACCATTACCTTGCATATGAAACCTAAGAAACGAGGCCTGTTAGAGTTCCTAGGCAGTGGAGAGTCTCAGACAGTTTGCAGTGCACAGTGTGAACAGTTATCAGCTGAAATGAAACCCAGTGCTTGTACAGCACCCGTCACACTGTCGGTTGGAATCACGCTGAATTGGAGTTGCAGCTTTATCATATTTGTCAAATATGTATTAGTTTGAAACTTGTGATTTGTGTTTGCAGTCAGTGCTTTTTAATGTTCAGTACAAAGATGTAACAGCAAACAAAAAACATTTTTCCCGCATTGTGACCTGACATTTACCAAAGTGCCCCATGCTGAAATTTCTTTTCAGTATCTTTTTTTCTTCCAAAGCCAGACATGTACCCAGACACAAAAGCCTCTGTGTATAGCAAGCTGTTTTAAATATTGTGACTCGACGATGTGCTGTCCTTTCTCTGCTTGAGCCAAGGATCTCTGCTCAGTGTCTGTGGATTACCAAGCCCCCTCTTTATTGTACCTCTTGTCAGCTATTCCTATTCATTTAACCTTTCATTAGTGTCTGTGCAGCTTCACTGTCTGGAAAGGCAAGGAAAAACCTAAAGGCCTACTGTCACAGTTATTAGATTTCTCGGTTACATCCCAGCAACCATAAAGGAGTAAGAGTCAACACTATTGTCATGCATGCTGCTGTCCTGGGGTGCAACTCTTCTGTGCATGTCAAGGACATGTGCCACATGTTGATAATGCGTCCCAGGGATAAATGCACAACACGGGGGATAGACCGAGGCTGGCACTAATGAGCTTTGTAGGAGTTATTGCAAAGACAAACACTTGCGAAGGAATTTTTCCTAAAAGGCCAAAGAGATGGGCTCACATTAGGTGTTGCCAAGGCTTGCTTGTGAGGTACTTGTCAATCACATTAGTTTCGTTTAAGTTCCATTCACCAAAAAAAAAAAAAAAAAATTTCTCTGACTGAGAAATGTATCGACTTTCTTCTCCAGACTGTCAGTGATGAGATGTACTTGAAGTAACTCTTTAGAATACACTGTATGACCATTTCCTTTTCTCTTTTCTCATTTCTGGCTGACACCAAAACCTGTAACCCATATGAACCCATATGAATATGAATTACTTTAAAATGCTCTATATGTTTTACAGTGTCTTAAATATATTCATATTAGGAAAACTCCAGATTCACTCTAGGTGTTGTAAAAATATTGACATTATTGGTCTTGCCTGAGCAGTAAACTTCTCTGGGAACACTGAGGTGCATCTAAGTAGTCTCTCCTATCTTTGGCACCGTAAACAGTACAAAGAGGCATGATTATTAATTAAGGGGCTGATTTGTCATTCTGCTGAGGCACATCTTCTGCTCAGTCCAGGGGAATAGAGATTCACTTCCATTTTGCTTTCAGAGTTCCTGTGAGGCTCATCTTACATACCCCATTTACCAATCAAGCAGAACCCTGGGCTTTTCCTATGGAAAAAAAAGATGAATGCTTATTCTTCACATCTCTGCAGCTAACCTCTTAGAATACATCTTAATCACATTTTTATTGGTAGTATTACAACAATGTGATACATTGTTTCATGCAACATTTAAGTACTTTATACATACATTAAAGTAAAAACAAAAATGGCCTTATTTTTGTCAAAACTTAAGGTTAAATTAGGATTGGACCGATCGCATTTAATCTATTGGTCCTGTTTATACCTCAGTTAAAATTGAGAATAAAGCTACTGAAAGCAGTTTAGTTAGATGAGAGATGTGCAAACTCATACCTCTGTCATAAAATCCAGCCACCTCTTAAGCACTGTGTATGTGATAGGCTAAGGATCTTTTAAGGTTGTAAGGTTGTGGCCAAGAAGGCCAATGGGCTCCTGGCTGCATCAGGAGGATGTTGCCAGCAGGGAGAGGGAGGGGATCCTGCCCCTCTGCTCAGCTCTGAGGAGGCCAAACCTGGAGCATTGGGGGCAGTTCTGGCTCCCCAGGACAAGAGGGATGTGGAGCTTCTAGGGAGGGTCCAGTGGAGGGTGACAAAGATGATTAAGGGACTGGAGCATCTCTCGTATTGGGAGAGAGACAGACTAAGGGAACTGGGCCTGTTTACCCTGGAGAAGGTTGAGAGGGGATCTGATGAATACAAGAAGGGGGAATATAGGGAGGAGTGGGTCAAACTCTTCTTCGTGGTGGCCAATGGTAGGACAAGGGGTAATGGATGCAAGCTGAAACCCAAGCAGTTCCATCTCCATGTGAGGAAGAACTTCTTCACTATGAGGCTGCCAGAGCCCTGGCACAGGCTGCCCAGGGAGGTTGTGGAGTCTCCTTCTCTGCAGATCTTCCAAACCCGCCTGGATGCCGCCCTGTGCTCTGGGTGTCCCTGCTGGAGCAGGGGGTTGGACTAGATGATCTCTAGAGGTCTCTCCAACGTCAACCACTCTGTGATTCTGTGACTCTGTGAAATCTTAATTCTTATAATTAATCTTAAATCTTCAAATCTTACTTCTTATAATCCTGTTTGCGGACGGGCTGTTGCGATGTCTCTTTGGAAAGTATCAGCGGTTATCACTTCCTTACAGGAATTCTTGGCTTTCTTTTCTTCACATTCCAGTAGGAGAACAGTGAAGCATGGCTGCATGATTTTGCTTTATTTTAGAACACTGAAGTCAAAGTGACCAGCAATGTAACAGTAGAAATGTTTGGAGAAAATGCAGCAAAAATAATCTTCTCATGCAAAATTGGGAAAGATTTGTACTTTTAATGGTGAATTCCATGTTTCTTCATTTTTTTTCTTAAAAAGAAAAAAAGATGTTATATTTTTGTGAGTTGAATTAGACAAATATTTAAGTGGAACAAAAATCTTCAGACATGAGCTGGAACAAATGTAGTATTGCCTACTTAGTTTTAAACATCCTTTCATTACTAGACTGATACTAGCTTTGATGAATCTAAAACTTACTACATGGTTTCCAAATCAAAGATGAAAGGACCAGTTAGGAATCAAATAAATTTTCATGTTGAAATGTAGCATTTGACATTTAGAAGGATGTGCTCAGCATGATAAACCACTCTTTTTACTGCAACTCGCCTGCTGATTTTTGCATTAAAGCTGCTTTGAAATTGAATTGAAATATAATAAAGGTAAGATAAACTAATTTGAAAGCCTTTATTAGTGTCATTTTAAACTAAAAATATCTTTCTTTTTGGTTTTACTGTTAGTACATACCTGTCTTTTAACTACTTTTGCAGCTTTTCTCAGTAGGGCTGTTACTGTCCTAACTCTACTGACTTTGTGCAGCACTGTATGTTTTATTCACCTTATTGTGAAAAAGTAAGGTTTTTCATGTTTCAGTGAAAGCAACCAGTATGGTCCTAAAACTAATCCAATGAATTTATGACATATCTGTAAGTTTTAAACTGTTATCCTTAATCTGTGCTGTAACGTACAATTGGGCAGTGTTTTTTTCTACTGATTTGTTGCCAGTTACATGTTTCTAGAAGGCTCCTGATGTTACCCAATGAGATTCTACCCAGAATGAGATTCTGGGCAGAATTCTAGAAAACGGCACTGGAAAATTTTACAGCTGCAATGAAAGTGCTAAGAATTAGTAAAACTTGAATTAGTAAAAACTTTCTGCTAGTATAGTGGTAGGTCTAGGTCATGACCATATTTTGTAGTAGTTGTTTGTTTTGAGGACTCCCTGTTTCTTACTGTACGATGCAATATGTCTAATCAAAATAAATGATACTGTGAGACATCGGAGTGATTGATTATATAAGTAATTTAAAGAGGCTAAGGAATTTTTATTCTTAAGTACATGAACTGACATTCTTATTTTCTCCACACTTTTTTGCAAATACTAGAAGGCAATATGTGAAATTGCATAAGTTATGTTACTGGAGACTTCTAAAGGAATTTAAGCTGATATAATTCCTATGGTAAGAGTCTGCAAAAAAGTTAAGCAGGAACATTAAGCAATAGCACATTAGAGATGTGCAATTTAAAAATATCTGTTTAAATTGCACTTTTTTGATTTTTGCCTTCAGAGTGTGTAAGTTACATTCCTACTCCTCTTATCCACATGTAACTTGCACTCCTTTGCGTATCAACTGTGAATCTTGCTTATCAGCTACCATTTAAATGATTTATGATATGAAGTGATCATGTGGGGAGCAAGAGGGTTGTGCCCGTGCTGAGTGGGCTTTCGAAGGGATGCAGACTGCTGCCTTTCCTTCTCGTTGTGATGAGAGGGCAGCGGTGACGAGTGCGAGCTGCCTTGTTGATTGTGGGCCCTTTTTGGACTTGGGGATCAGGAAGTGGCAATAAGCTCGTCACCTCTAGCTGGTACTATTAGCTTCTGTGCATACTCTCACTTTCTTGGTTGAAAGAAGAAAATCTCTGTGCTGCTGCTGTTGGCACAGAAGGAGGTGGGTGACTCAGAGTGGGAGGGTGAAGTGGGATGCGGTCTGCAGTGAGCACAGCAGCGAGGCAAGAGGGGCTGCTGCCCTGCTCTGCACCAGGTCCCTCGTGTCGTCTCTTGGATGGGGTTTCGCTCCACACGTGCTGCTAGCTGGCCCTGGGCTCGTGGCCGCTGTGTGGGGTGAGCATTGCCCAGCGTGCGAGTTCCCGCCGTGCCACGATGGCGCCGGGCCGCGCCAAAGCCTGGCCAGAGCGGCATGTGGGCCTTGGTGGCCATGCAGGGAGGCCTCAGGAATCACCCTGCTCATGGAGCCACGGGCAGGGCCCAGCGGAGTCCAGTCATGGGTGGGAAAAGCTGCTGTGTAAAAGCTGGGCTGAAGTGGTTGAGCGCAACACGCCCCCGTTGTCAGCTTCCTAAGCCCCGTGGGCATGGTGTGATGCAACTAGCCACCCTCAGAGCTCAGCGTTAAAGTTAAGGTGTTTCAAGGGTGGCTTACTGCTCTTGTGGTAATACATTTGCAACAAAGCATCACAAATTTAATTCTGTAATAAGTGCAAAATACTTATGTTGCTTTTGTTATGATTTTAATTTAGATTTTTTTTAAAAATGTGTCAGTGGCATACATGACCGAGTGAGCTATGCATCACAGGGTTAAGGAAAAGCTTTCCTAGAAATTCTGCAGCAGCTTTTTAGTGATCTGTTTGTATGTACATATACATATGCATATAATAGTGTGCCTACACATTTATATCTGTAGGTATGTCTAGGTGCATATATGTATTTTCTAGGAAGTGGGGAAGGCTTTGGGGATGATTTTGGTTCTTGACTAAAAGACATTAATCAATTCTAAAATGTGAAAATATGTGTTCCATTAGAAGGAAAACAAAATAGCGCATTTCCTTCCTTTTTAATTTTAGGAGAACATTTTAGGGAAATATGATTCTTCCATGTCCTTTAGCTTTCCTACTAATTCTGTTTATTGCAAAGCATCTTTCTCAAAGCCTTCCTCTTTCATGGTCTGCTGTTTCCATTGAGAAGTATATTAAGTTATTTTGTTCTGTGATTTGAATTAGATCCAATAAACATTATAGAAATCAAAGCTATTATTGGAACCTGTGTCTTATAAATATATTACAGTAATGTTAATGACAGCTGCTAGCAACAAAGCCTCTGATACCTCGCTGATTCTGGGAACTGGAGATGTGTATGTCTGCTCTCGCGAGTATATTGCTTAGGTTTGTAGGGTTTGAGTTATAGAAGAGGTCTGTAGGGTTTGAGTTATAGAAGAATCACTATGATTTAAAAACTTATTTTTCCTCCTGTATAGGAAATTTCCTGTTCTTTTAGTGAGGGTGACTGCCCTTAACGATGACAATATTGTAAGGCAAGCGCAGCTGATACTGTGCTTTTGTTAATACATCAGAAAAGATTGACCAGGAATGGGCTGGCCTTTTGCTGCCTTGCATGACAGGATATTCAATCCATTTATCTTTCTGTTATTGCTGTTTTAATGTACATTGAAGTGTGTTGTGATTATATTATCATAGTAATGTTTGCACAATATATAGGCTCAATTAATTCTTTTTATATTAGAGAAACTATCTTTGTACTTGCTGTAAAATAACCTCCAGGACTGTGTGAACTAGTACAACTTGTTGTTGCTAGTAGGTAGTCTTGGAAAATGACTACATATAGCTGAAGCTACCTGTAAAATGACAGGAATTACCAGGTATTCACAAAATGCAGTACTGGGGTAGGCAAAGGTAGGGAAAACCTCAGAAGTTGTGTGAAGGTTGATGGAGGCTCAATAGAAATGAGACTGTGCTTAGTGGATAACTTCATGCGCTGTCGCTTGTGCAGTTGCAGAGTGGCCAGGAACTGAATGACTGCTGGAGGCCCCTGAATGGACAGGGTTTCAGGCAAGGTCGAAGTGTGTGGGTTTGAGCCAGTATAGAGTTTTATGTGGAAGTCCTGCGCGTTTTTGTTTGCTTCTTTGTTAGAGGGTGTGCACTATGCTAGCAGATGGCCATCGATAGTTAAAAATCTCTTAGAGAACTAGTGTATTGAAATTTCATCCCGGGATGCCAAGAAAATGTTTTACAAACACGAATCACAGGCCACAGTCAGGCTGCACTCTAGGATAGATTTCTTATCTAGAAGTGACGGGTGGTGTGTGCCAGTTTGGGATGGGGAGGGAGTAAACTCTGTTAACTTGCAGTTTATTTGAAATGAGCAGGTGGAATGGATCTTCTTTCACCAATGCAATTAATTGCACACACTGGCCTCCAAAAAAATAGGGTTGCACTTCATAAGTTCCTAGTCCTTCTGAGTTTAGCACCCAGCTAGTGCAGGGTACCCTATGCTGAGGATTTGCAGCTTGTCACATAGCTTGCTGAGTTGTGCCGTTTGCTTCACATTGAGTGTGGAGAAAGCTACATCAGGTGCTGCAAGGAGGCTGATATATTGAGCTTCTGCCTCCTGACCACCTAATGGTGTCCCTGCTCATGGAGCTGCCTTCCAACAGGACGTGGGCATTTTGCCATTGGCTTGCTTGAGCTTGGTGTCCAGCCTTAGTTGCCAGAGGTGGAAAATGGCTGGGCAGGGGTATTAACATGTTGCTCTGAAGGGATCATGGGAACTTGAATCATGACAAATTTCAAGACTTTTTTATAATGTCTCATGATACAGACAGCCACTGCATGAATAGTGTCTGAGTCACTATACTAGTTATCCAAAACCTCATAAAACTGAGAAAAAAAGGCATTGTCTGGAAAAGAAGTCCGAACATCCTGTTAGAATACTGACTGGCAAGTCCTGGAAGGAGGGGAAATGTAACTTGCAAGTGACAGTGCAGAGTGAGAAGCATCTGAATACATCTCTGTAGATCTAAGTCTGCTAAGTACTCCTGCCTGAAGCATGTAGCCACTAGCATGTAGCCACTAGCATGTAGCATGTATACATTCACAGTCAAGGGCAGGAATGCAGGTAGTAATGCAGTGCTAGAGTGTACTGTGTTGTTCTCACAATGCAAGTCTGTCTGAAACAAAACAAAATCTAGATCTGGGTGATCAATTCCATGGGCACAGGGAGCCCTATATGACTCTTAGGTAGATTGTTGCCTTGAGTGCACTGAATAACAATATCTCTATATGTATTTATTGTTAGTGTTGCACTATTACTTATTTACAGCACTTGAAATGCACCATTGCCTTTTGCGTGCAGGATCAGTACTCATAAAGAATGCAATATCCTGCTTTGCCTATTTTATTTGAAGTTGATTTTCTGTATGTTAAGTTTTTGTTTATTTACAAGACTAGTTTTTGAAAAAAAGTCTGGTTTAGACAACACTAACAGTGGCTGATATTTTTGGAGGTGTCCTTAGCTGCTGTCAACTGTGTTCCTTCCTTCCCCAAAAGTAGGTTATTGCAATTCCTGCTATGTTTATAAACTAAATGAACACTGAATGCGGCTCACCCAGCTACTATGTAGGGATTTAGGCATGCTGCTTTTTAATCTCCGACTGTGTAAGCTTTGGGGTGGTGGAAAAGCAGTGGTTTAATTGAGGAAGCTTTAAATGGCTTCCTCAATTAAATGGGGAGTAATGGAGAGTAAGAAAATCCCACTCTTCCAGGTTGAAAGGGAAGAGGCAGCTGGTGCTGTGTGTTCTTCATGGGATGCCTACTCTTTGGAAATTTTATTTTATAGCTCATACAAGCTACCAGCATGGTGTGTGAAACCACAGGCACTCGGTCTTTCACCCAACAAGGGCCGTGCTTTTTGTTACATATCTGAAGGGGAAAAAAAAGAAGCTTATTGTCAAAGTTTGTCTAGATGGGACACGGTATATGCTGACAGAAGAAGTATTTCTGCCAACAGTGCTACATCATCTCTCTAAATAACTTTATCTCAGTTGATGGAAGTGGCCGTTTAGATCAGGAGGTTCACTGCCATGCTCATTTTGGGAAGGTAGAGTAGGGTTTTTTTTTTCTTTTAAATCTAAGGGAGTTTAATTAAAAATTTCTACCCTAACTGTTAAAATCAAATATCTGATCTGGTTGCATGTCAGAAACATGTAAACTGTTTTTGAAACTCTTGAAAAATATTAAGCATAGTACTGCACCTCATGGAGATTCTGATTTCATGAATCTCAGGCTGGAAAAATCCATTGATTATCATGGTTTTAGCTTAAGGCATGCATTTCAAGGTAGCTGCTCTCAAAATTTATGCACTCAGATTTTTTTTATTTTTCCTTAACTGAACAAGAAGACCCTTTCAGACAGTGCAAGCATATTTAAGTTAGTTGGAGTCTATTCTCTGTAGCATCAAACAGGACATCCATAAGTTTAATCCCTATGGACATTCCCATTATATCTCATTTGGTGTCTGGTTGGCTTAAATGAAAATGTTTAGAAACTAGACACCTAATTGAGGTGCTTAGAGCTGACTTATTCTGACTTTAGTCCTAAAGGGGCTTTCAAGGGTTTCAGCAGGTTTAAGGGATGTTGATGATAAGTCTTTGACACTAAACATTCTTTTTCTTCTATCGCCAAGATAAGTACTACTTGTATAATCCTTGCCTAATTTATTTTAGAATTGATAGAATTTAGTGTTTCATCCCAGATTTAAGATCCCATGCCCAGAGTCATTAAAGAAGTTTCCTTTGATTTATATAAATGTTTTGTCGTAATGTAGTCTTTAGGGAAGAATGACACCCTTTCATTGAAAGAAAAGAAACCATTCAAAGGATTGAGTTTCTTTTTCTTAATATGTAATATAGCCCATTTTAATGCTTCAGGGCAATATTTTCTCTCTCCACCTTATGAAGGATGTTTAAGTAGAATATGCTTATACATTTAAAAATCATTTGGTGTGAGAACTTTTCAAGTTAGAGGCTTTATATATATATATATAAATATAAAATGCAGTATACCCTGCCTTTGAGCTTTCAATTTAAGTCTTCTGTCATATACTGCCAAAAAGTTTGTTCAGAGCTCAGTGTGTGTTGAAACATGTATGCCTGTCCCAGTGTCATAACTAATTATATACCTTGTACGCTTACTTCTAGTAATTGGAAAGTAGACCTACCGCAGGATACATTTTAGTATTAGATTGTATCTTGGGGACATGTTACAGAAATCAAGTTTCCACCAAGCAGCAACTTGAATTTGTAAACAGATATTACTATTTTAAGTGCATCACCTCATGATGGTTTCTTGACATCTGTGTGTATATGTTTGTTTTAAACTTTGGGATAGGGTATTTCAGAACTGTACCTTTGCATCGCTAGTAATTATATACTTAACCTGCTTTACGTCAACCACAGTATTCCAAAGTACCTATTGTCTCTAGCTGAAAAGGAGTCTTCTTGTTGTCACACTTTTTGCAAATTCTACTTTATGGTTCAAAACTTACAAGTGTGAGTGTCTGCACTGTGCCTGGCTAAGTTCTACTGGACTGCAGTGCTGTTTCCAGTTTCTTATTTTCAAAAGGAAAGAAAGAAAATGACTGGCATTTGATCAGGAAAAAATCATAAAGAGAAGAGCAGCACTCATTTCTTTTCCTCGCATCCTTTGTCTGAGTGTGCTAATATACTTATATATATATGTATATCCGTAAATTTTCCTAGGTAAATGCAGAAAGAGAAACATAGTCTTCTGGTTGTGTGTAAAGTTTTACTTTGCATGATCACATCTAGGCTAGCAAATAATGACTTATATGCACCAGCATGTATAAAATATGTGCTCCTTGTCCATGCCTGCTGAACAGAGACTTTGCCAGTCTTTAGTCTCAGAACTTTAAATCTTGTCGCAATTAAAGTCTTATGACTGAACATTTAATGCTAACGTTAGATTATGGCATTGTCAAAATGCATTCTTATTTTGGTCTTTGTTGAATTATGAGACCGTATTTTTATGAGGGTTGCATGAATAGGTGCTGTTGTACGTTAAAAGTCTTAATTCCATGGAATATTTATCAGTGTTTCACTTAAGTTGCAACACTGGTAAATGGATCTGCTTTAAAGACATATTTAATTTTGCTGGATAAAATGGGGGAGAATGGATATGTCTGTATGTCTATAATGCTGTAGTTCTATAGTGAAAGCTAATTTTAAATTTGTCTGGTAAGGAAATAAGTGCTTTTCTCTCATTACATGAAACTTCAGGTATTTTTTTTTCTTTCCCAAGTAAAAGAGGTTTCTTAAATAACTTTTTCTAGTGCTGTGTTCAGAAAACAGCATGCTTTTATCAAATTGGTTTGTTGCTGTGGATTAAATCACTTTGTTTGAAACATTTTGACGACAAAACACATTTTCTAAGCGGTTCCAGTATCTTGTCAGACAATTTTATCTCCAAGTTTCTTCTCTGCAATAGGTGTTTTTTTAGAAGGTTCAGTGGAGGAGAAGACTGGGTCAGTCTGACCAGGCCAAGTGTAATGCTCTCCCACATTCCAGTTTTGTACAGCTTCAGAACTGTCCAGTTAAAACTGCTTGCAAAGAAACATACGACTATATGGTGTGCAAGATATTTAAGTAATCTTTAAACTTTAATTATATTTAATAATAATTTAATAATAAAATTTAATAATTCTGCAATTATTTGCAGAAGTTTAGTATCCTTATTTCTTGAAAAGTATAAAGGGTTATATATCAGTATGAAAGAATACTTTACAGACATGCTTCTTTTTTTTATCATTATCTTGTTTGAACCTAAGCCATTTTCCTTTTCCTTTCTCTTCTGTTTTCACTACTAAGCCATTTATTGCAATGAAGTGAAAGTTGGAGGCAGTTGTGTCTGAGAAACACGCACATCTTTCTCTGATTCTGAGAAAGCCAAGAGAGTGTGTATTTTTCTAGACCACAGTATAGGCAATTCATATCCTGTATCATTCAGTCTTCTCCAGGTTGATTTCTCTCTTTTTTCTTTGCTGTGATACACAAGAAGAGATTTTGCTCCTATCCTTGGGTTACTCTTATGTCTTAGAAACGAATACTCTTGGGTCACTGTGACAATTTTAGCCTTCTTTCAGACAGATGATATATTTCTGTTTCTCTGCTTCTGATTCTTAAGTCCATTTTTCCTGCCTTCAGATTTATCTCAAGGTTTCCAGAGAAGCAGAAGAGAGAAACTAATATGAGAATTCTCACTTCTGGTCACACAGATCTTAGTTGTCAATGAAGACAAACTTGCAAGCAGTAGCCCTTGGGCCATGGAGCTGTTAGTCTCTACTGTCTGACCTGAATCCCTTTCATTTATTTTGCTTGGGAGGCCTTTTTCATGGGACAGAAATAAAATTTGAAATACAAGCTCAAATTTCTTGTAAGTAAGTTAATGATCCTTGCCTGGAAAAGATTCCTACTTACCCCTGGATCTATGTGAGAGAAGTTTCCAAACCCTGGCAATTAATGTGTACCAGGGTACAGAGAACTGGAATGTAAGTTGATCAGTAAAAAAGAATGAGACAGTTTATTAGAAGTATTGATGAACTAATTGTCAGTTGACAATAAAGGAGAACATTTTATCAGTAAATTAATTGCTATCTGTCAGGAATTAAAAGCTATTAACTATCTAAAACAAGTAGTGCTATATTGTTTTGAAGGAAAAAAAAAGCTTTTTTTTTCATATAAGAAGAAAAAACTAGTATGTGGCAGTAGCAGAAGGTTTAGCCTGATTTTTTTTTCTGTGCCACAGCTAAGCATATCATTACATTTATATGGTCGTTGCTACCATATGGTAGACTTTAAAACTGTAACACTACTCAAATGTTTAAAATACAAAACCAAAGAGTTGGTGTTATCTGTTACTGTGATGATACAAAATTTTTCATTCTGCCTTGATTCTTTTAGCTATTGCCATGTTTAATTAGCAAGCCATAATTATAGTTGCTTTTCTCTGTACCATCACATTCTGATGATTTTTTTAAATAACTTTGACAACAGGATCAGAAGTTGGTCAGTATTGGAGTTGGGCATTTCCAATTGAGGAAATTCACAATCGGAAATTCTTGCATTTGATCTGAGTCACTGGAGTTCTAAAGTGCTAAAAGAATTAAGATTTCGCTGTGTTTTCAAGTGAATAAATGCTCCAAGTAGTTGATACTCTGAAACACATGAAGGTGGGGGGGGAAGAGTCTAACTATAGCTGATGACAGACATGAAAAATACTAGTGAAAGTTGTCTCACATTCTGAGGGAAGAGTCTCAGGGAAGAGTCTTCATTGATCCTTTATCGCTCTTCCACTCAGGATTTCCTTTTATTGCTAACTCTGTACTCACTGTAATCTTTGAGAGTTCCTGAATGTGATGATGTTCCTTGTGGTATTCTTTACCGCCTCGTACTATTTCATAACTGCTCCCCTTCTTTTGCAATGTGTTTTTTTTTCTGATGCATTCGCATTTCATTTCTTATCTTCATCTGCTAGTTACAACACTCCTGTTCAGTACCAACCACATGTATTCTCCAGCACTTCTGTCGCGACATTGTTATCATGTTCAGGCCCATCTATTTGGACATTACTGCCAAACTCATCTCACAGCATCTAAAAATTGTGTTTTTCGATTATCAGTCCTCTTCAGGTCTTGGGTCAGTTCTCCTTCTACAGCCCCTTTAGTCTGTATATTTTGCTAATGAAACCACTAGGAGTTATGTATGTACAACATAACAGTGCTTAACAGCACACAGTGCTTACTATATAATAACTTACAGTCCTTATGCAGAGCAAACTTGATACCTGCTAAGGCAGCAAAATGATTTTAACACAATGTATCCATAAAATATTAAACAGTTTATAATATTAGAAGCTGGTCCCTTGGCTCCTAGGTGAAAACACCTTTTAATCCTTCTTCCTTATTTTCAGAAGTATTTTGAGTCACTATAAATGTTTTAGCACAAGTAGGGGCTCCTTGAGAATCTTGCCTTTCCTTGCATGGGGAAGAGGCCAGCAAGATGCTCTGCAGAAAAGTGAATTCACTTTAGCTGGCAGATTAGAAGTGGCATTTGAAATGAGCATGTGTAAACAGCACAGAAATAGAGGCAACTGTGAGAAAATGGATTGACTTTGAGCTGTGGCCATACTCCATGTCTTGGTTCTGGAGTTAGGAGCTTAAAAGGATCAAAGGATGTTTTGCAGCATTGGTCTTACGAAAATATT
>JAUBOD010000151.1:1598289-1605045 GCA_032353885.1 Nothura maculosa
TTATACAATTATGTTTCCCTCACCAGATGCAACTTTGCAGTAATTAAATCTAATGAAATTTAAGTATTATAGTCAGTGTTTTGGTAGCTATTTCCAAGTCCTGTTGGTAATATCACTTAAATCATGCTAATTATTGCCAGTTATCTGGGAAATTTAATAAACAGAAATAAGGTGCTATACTAACCTGCATTTTTTAAAACTAGATCAAACTATTATACTACCAGCAAGCCTTTTCTATTTTCATTCCTGTCAGGGATATTTTGTTGTAATTATGTCATCACTGGAGGGTTTTTTTTTTTCCTCCTTTCCTCCAAGTGATACAATCTTTTTATTCATACTGAGATTTCAGCTTTCCATCTGCATTTCACTGCTTTCTTTGGAACGCACTTTTAGTGTTGGGTTGTTCAGCTGTGGACTTTTGTGGAAGTCGGTGAGAAGATGATGCTTATTTAGAAATAGTCCCCCACCACCCACATCTGGAAAAATGGGTTCTATTGTAATTGGCCCATGCATAAATTTGAATACTGCTCTGCACACTGCTAACTAGGAGATAGTGCATGCAAGCCAGGCTTTGTACCTTAGGATACGGGATTTGTACTAGGAGGTATCAGATCTGGAACTTCAAAGGCATTTGTGCTAGCAACATATTATCATGGTCGGCAGTGAACCTCAGTCTTGTATTTCATTCCCATGTCAAGCAGCAGTTTTATTAAGACAACAGAAAGCAGCAAGCAGCTTAATGGCATCAAGCAGATACTGTAATTGTGTTGTACAGATGGCTTGCATGTAACAAATAAATAGCGGGTTCAGAGTGGTAGTGATAAAGCCAACTACTATGGTTTTCCCAGTTGTGAAATGTTTGTCTAAAGAATGACCTTTTTTGTTTTTGTTCTAGTCTGACAGCTGAAGATGCTTTTAAAACCTTCTAGTCACTTAGAGTGAAGCTATACAACTCTAGTTTGGTAGCTTTAAAAGGCAGATCATATCCATCACTGAAACAGCAAGTCTCAGGGTTATGAGAAAAGATTGGGTATAGGAGATGAGAGCTGCTCCATCCAGTTTACATTTGTCACTAGTGACTAGCTTTTAAAAAATGTATTAGCTGTGCATGGTGGTAAGTAAGTTCCAGCTGCAGGGGATTACTGCTCTGAGTGGGTCGGGGAGCTTGGAATGCATTCAGTTCCATCAGGGGATTTGTGTCCCTCGTCATTAGCCTTAACATTACTAAAGCACTAAAGATTAAGAACAGACCAGTGTCACCTGCTCTGAACTTTGGAAAACTCTCCAAAACCATTATAAACAAAGCAAAATAAAAAGTAGTTAAAAAAAAAAGTCCCTTAGAGAGTTCTCTGTCTTTGGGGAAGGCAGCATAGGGCACGACTTTGTGGATAAGGAAGAGTATCTCTTACAAATCTTCTAATACCGAGTGAAAGATTATGCAAGTGACATGTATGTAGGAAATAAAAGAAAACATCCAGATTTTGGCAAAACAGAAGGTGTCTGCGGATGAATTATTCTACCGATTTATTTAGTGTGTCATAATAATAATTTACACCACAAACACCTCCACAAATATCTTCCTGTTAATGAACATTTTTGTGGGGAGTTTCAAAATCAAGATGTGCTGCAATTTTAAGGAAATATTTCCAAGGGCTTTAGTCTCACAGTTCAGGATTGAAGAGTTTTACTGTGTTTTTTCAGGATACTTTTTCCCCCCCAAGAATAAGGCAAGTGAGCACCACAGAGCTTTACTTTTTTCAGGGATTTTGAAATTCAGCTTACATGCCAGCAAGCAGTTTAGTGGCAGGAAGTCTTTCCTAGTAGTGCAGTCATGAACTGGTAAACTAGAAGCATCTGTAAAAATTTAGAGGGAGTATCAGCTTTCTCAAAGCTCCAGCCCAAGACTAATGAGGTGCAAATGATAGCGCTGCATAACCCTTCTCCACCCCAATTGTGGAATGAGATATTGCGACAGAAAGAAGTAAAGAAATGGGACAAAGATTTCCAAACTTATAGTGCGCTGAAACAAATGCAGGGCTTTCAGAAGACTTTCAAATGGTTGAGGTGGGTCAACCTGCATATTTTACTAGCAAGAAACCCATACCTCCTTCCTCAGCCACAGACATTTATTTCCGTGGCACCAAATACTGACAGATGGAGATTTTTGAGCGCTATTTTTATTTTATTTTTCTTCTGTTTGGAGTTCTACCTGTTGATGTGGTTGCGCTTATTCATAGCTGTTCTGTTCAGAAGTAAACCTCTCCTAATCCTCCACTTCGATAGATCCTCTCCTCTGCTCCCACTGCACAAGGAAAGGAAGAGGGTGGAAACACAATTTGTTTGAAAGAACACATCTGGGGTGCGATCTGCTGTATCTTAACACCAGATGGCAGGTTTAGGCTGACAACTAAAACCCAGTTTAGCCTGGTCAAACGGTATCTTAATCTTCTACTCTCCCTGGCCACGCACAGGAGAAACTCCCGTAGACCTGCAGCAATTACTTGCTGCCCAACTAAGAAGGCCTCCTCCGCTTAATACCCTCCTAGAGAGTATATCCCTTTTCTCTCCTTCTCACCTCTTCAGTGTTTATAGAAAAGGTTGTTTCTCCTTGGCAACACCTGAAACGTTATTGTGCGGCTCATACCTTTTCCCAAGTATGTGTTGTGGGGGCAGAGGCGTGGTGCCTTTAAGTGGCTGATTCTTGTCATGACAGGTATGGCCTTAGCCTGGCGGAGCAGTGACTCGAAGTGACAGCATTGCGTTCGAGGTGCCTGCAGGGCACTCACTCATCACTCCTACACAGCAATGTGCCTTTGAAAGCACTGTATACACTTGCTTGCCAGTGTGGAGTATGCTCCGTAAAAGCTCAGAAGACAGACACTTGGTTTTTGTGCTCTTTTATTCACCGGCTTCCCAAAAGAAACTCCTAGAAAATCAAGGGCAGATCAGGGCTGCACACTGTTTAGTTCACTGGGGGTTTTTTTTTCTGCCTTTTTTTCCACATGTGTCTGTGCTTCTCCCTTGCTTCTATTAAGTGCTTAAGCACATGTCTTTGAGCTGGTCTTGGCCACCCAGGACCTAAAATTTTCATCCAGCTTTGCCATCCTTCCTCTCCTTATCTCCCTCACATTCCTAAATTTATTTTTGCTTTCCTCGTAAACAGGGTGCTTGGGTGGTTCTTTTACAGTTCTTCCAGTTGTGGCTCTGTGTTTCTTTGTCAGACAGTTAGAACATGTGAAACTGAAGGTAGAAATATGATTACTAAGGTGTTAGAGAATCAAAATATTCTTGCTTATTAAGTTTATTACAGAATGGTGTGGGCTTCTAACAGATCATACCTGAAACAGAGTATAGTGAGTTCTTACAGTACCTGTTAGTTCAGTAAAACATAATAGCTGAGATCAATATAAAAATGCTATATTTTTACATCTGGAAGTTACATGTCACATTATAACTTTTTTTTATCAAACATGAGATTTTTATTACATATATTTTAACCTCTATTTTTGTAATGTGTCTCAGAAACATCAATCAGCCTCTAAACTAGCCTTGGGCACTTTCCTTGTAAAGTTCTTAATGGATTGCTTTTTTAAGGATTTGAAGTCAAGTAATTTTAGAAGGCCACTACTGCACATATGGGTTATGGGTGTGCTGCTACAAGTTTGCCAATATTTTGATATTACATTTACATTAATATGTTGTTAATGATTTATTTCCAGATGTACTAATGCACGACTGAAGAAGAGAGAAAGAAAATACCTGTTCTCCAATACAAAGAGAAAATCTTTTGTTTTCGCCTTTTTCAAAATAATGTTTAAAAGCAGTAATTAAGCTGTAAGCATTTGGGGGCCAGACTGGGCTGATTGTGAGAAATTTGCATTTGTGAAAAACATGTGTCTCTCTCACTATGAGTTCCAAATGAACTGCCTCAGTACAGATTCCTAAGCTGACTTTGGCAGTGTTAAACACACTTTTTTTTGGTAGAAGAAAAATGTTTAATATTGACTTAAGTGTTGGAAACAGTGGGCATGTTCTTTACTAGTAAGCATAATTTTTCATGTTTCCTCCATTTCTTTCTCCAACTTGAAATGCAGCTTAGTATAAAGGGGAGAGACCTCTGTCATTTATGCTTATATATGCCAATAAGAGCCTTCATTGTTATCAGAGAGTCTCCTGTGCATTTTCATGGTGAGGGATTCATGAATTGAGGCTGAGTGATTCTGACGTTCTAAGGATTCTTGATGAGTCTCTTCAGGGTCTTGGAAGGCCTGTACCAGGCAAAAAAGCACCTTATTAACCGTGATGCAGCTTTTCACTACATATTAAAACATAAACAAACAAACAAAAAAACTACCTCGAGGCTGAAATGTGTGAAGTTCTGAGGCATATGTTTTCTGTAAAACAGAATCTTCTTGTGCATATAAAAGCTGAATTCTGGGTGGATTTATAGGAAATGCTACTACTATCAGGAACACTGAAATTTCACACCTTTTAGGAGCAGTATAGATGAAGTGGATGGGTTAGAGGTATGCAGCCTGAAAGAGAAGATCTTTTAAGGCAAAAGAAGTAAGTGTTTTTCGAAATTAGTTGATTTTGGTGTGATGGGCCTAGTCAATGGAATCATCATGTTGTACTAGCGCTGTGTGATGAAAAGATGAAGTAACAGCTGGAGAATTCAGATTCAAATCCATGTTCAGGCTTTGAAGCTCTGCAAGAATTGATTGGTTGTGACTGTAAGTTTAGTTCAGATCTCTTTCACTGGTGAGTAGCAAGCAACTACATGAGGTGTTTCTTGATAAGCACTCACATGTTTATTTTAAGTAGAAACTCAGAAACCTATACCTTAGGAAAAATTCCTCCAATTTATCAGAAAGCCTGATCAGACAATTCTTAATGATACCAGGATACCATTCTTTCTGGTGATACTAGTGGAACTCTTGCCTGTTTTGGTAGTTAAAGGCATGGCATTGAGTTTGTTGGCATTTAAAAGTTTATCCATGCCGACATTGGTGAAAACCAGCAAGGGCAGAGTGGGCACAGTCATTTGCAGATGTTAAGTATAGGTTTGTGCAGAACATTGGAGAGTTATGATGGTGGTAAAATGTTTTGATTTTAGAATTCATAATGCATTATGAATAGAATTCAGTTTTATTTCAGTATATGCCGACTAAATTTCATTTTTCTCAGATGCCATCTTGTTACAATTGTAATTTCTCTTTCTGTACTACATATTTGGGGCATGTTTATATTATCTGTACTTCTGTTCTTTCCCTTTTATAACCATTTCCGTAGCTTCACTTTTGATTCCTCATTTCTAGACAGGAGAACAGGAAGACCTGTGGTTTATTCTGGAGACAAAACCAACTCAGTTGCATGAATTGTATAATGTGTGTAAGGAGGTACTAGTCTGGATTTCAGAAACATGCATATAATTTCTTTGAAGGCTAATCATGTCTCTGTGCGTGTCTTTGCTCTCCACTGGGATCAGAGTCTACTCCCTGCCTCTGTTTTCATATCCAAGTGCGAGTTAAATCACATAAAGTGGCAAAAAACTCCCCTCAAGCAATCTAGAAAAGGGTTAATCAAAATCAACAACTGCTAAAAGGAATACTTAACTGTAGTGCATGACCATTGTTCAGGGATACAGTACAAATGTGTTCTGCCTAAGTTAGCCAGAACAATGTATCTGGCCAGTGATTAGGCTGTACTCCAACTTTTACCTCAGGCAAAATTTATTCACTTCTGCTACTGTTTGTCAGGTAATTAAAAGAAAAAGAAATATCAATCTAAAGTAAATAAATTTAAAAAAAAGTGTAAATAAATAAATAAATAAATAAGCGCTCCAATTGGGCAAGAAAAAAGAATGTCAAAGTCTTAAGTACCAGGCAAACATTTGGGTCTGAGATTTGCATAAGTGTTCATGAATGTTGAGTCAGATTCTGGCCTCTATGTAGCTCTACTGAAGATGTGGTGAATCTGTTTGTGCATACGTGCCACAATGCATACATGTTTTATGTATGGTTGGTGGTACACTAAAGAGATTCAAGGGAACATGGAAGTACAGGACAAATGGAGAAGGAATCAGGTCATTGTCACACGCCAATCTCTCTTTGTTAATGTTGTTGAGCAGTTAGCTCTTCATTCACAGAACATTCATATGAAACCTGAAAAATGCAGAATTTGAGAATTGGCTTCCAGTTACCTATATGTAACTGGCATAACTGGGCTCTCCAGGGAGCTTGTAATGTGCTTTGCTTGACCAATATAGATAGAAACAAATTGTATCATAAAACATTTTTTAGAAAAGAGGTGAGGGGAAAAAAATAAAGATTGCCTGTACTTAAATTTAGTTTTATGATCACTGCCCAGGAATGGTTATGCTGACTTTATTGACTCCAGTTTAGCTACAGCTGTGTTTTACATCGTGATTAAAAGGAATTTTGAAAGCATTGTGAAGTCCCACGTAATCTGGGTCCTATTCAGGACATTATTACCTTATACTTATTCTACTTACTTTCTACTACCTTATAACCTGGGAGCACTGCAGAAACAGTGTTGGGCTTTCATAAATTCCTCCTTATCCACTCCAGATCTTTAACAACAGAAGTTTATGGAACCACAGAGCTATCTACCTCTGTTCCCATTACACCACTTCAAAATCATAGAATCATAGAATCATAGAATGCTTAAGGTTGGAAGGGACCTTAGAGGTCATCTAGGCCAACCCCCCTGCACACGCAGGGTCACCTAGAGCAC
>JAUBOD010000151.1:1619653-1626750 GCA_032353885.1 Nothura maculosa
AAGTCGCAGCTAATATATTTGCACTCTAACGGCTACAGCGCTGAATCTCCTTGAATATGTTTGGCTAGGAAACGAATGATGGCAAATTTTATTTGGGTGGGAGGGGTAGGAAGCTCCCCTGTGCAGGGGATGGTCATTTTATTTTGGATACGAAGCAGGCACATGGAGTGATCAGTCCATGTAGGTAAAGTTCATGAATGCCTAGTGACTCTGTTTGTCTGTATATTCCTGCTATGGGATTTAACTTTAGTGAGTTAACAAAAGTTTTTATGGACATTTATGGACATTTCCTCTTCATAATAAAAATAACAGACACGGAACTGAATCAAGATTATTTGTGAACTTTGTGAAGAATGTCACATCATTTAAATACTTATGCGCAGTTTATTTTTAAAAATTAGCAAGTGGGATGCTAATATGAAAACCAATGTCACAAAATCTGATAATTTAAGTAGAGATTAAAACCACAGTATGAGAATCAGTTTGACTGTCTTTTACACACAGCTAAATATTAATGTCTTTTATAGTATTCATTCAGTGCTTATTGTGTTCATAACTTGGGAACATCATTCAATTCCTTAAGAAAAACACCATTTCTTTGAGCTACTGTTTGGGAATAAATATTGTGATCAGGAAGAGCATCAGCAAGAACACTGCTGCCTGACATCCTCTACATAATCACAAAGAAGTTGTGGGTGTATTTTGACAGCACCGGTATTACAGTTTGTCTACACTGCGAACTCAAAGCTTACTTTTGAGGAAGGAATTGAGTTTCACCTCTCACTTGTTTTTCTTGTCATCACTGCTAAAAATATCTGACAAAACTTGGTTTAATATCAACCATAATGGTGATTTTTGTGATGTGACTCCGCAAAGTGAATTGGCCTAAACCCAACAATTCATTTCCTGTCAACCCCTAAGGAATTCCAGGAGTTGTCACAATGGAGCTCTGCCTACTGCTCCTGAAGATCCCTGAGATTCCTACCAAACTTTTATAAACACAGCAAACAGTGGTAAATGTTGACCTGGTATATATGTAGACTTTTTAAAGATTATTTACAGCAAGGACTCACAAAACTTTCATACCAGCAGATCAAATAGTTCTGCCGTTGTTGAAAACTGTCAAAATGTTGAAATTTAAAACACTGTAGAATTAATGTTGAGAGTGGTTTGTATGTTATTAGTACAATCTTCTATGTGAACCATGGTTTGGAAACTGCTAAACTAAAGATGTTACACTATAAAGTGCGACAAAATTTCCACGTGGATGCTTCAGCTGTTGGAAGCCTTTGCAAGGCGGGTTTGTCTGTGCCCCTGAGCCTAAAGGTATGAGTTAAGCCACTATTACCTTTAAGCCATCACAAGAGGGTTTGTGCTTACCTTTCACCGGTTCACCTAAATCAATCTAACTTAAAGACAAGGTAAGCCCCAGGGCATTTCTGCTTAATGCTTATTCAGTCTGTGCTTTGTAGGCTAGAGTGCCTCCAGGTAGTTGCTTTATGGGTGTTAGGGTGTTAATTTTGACAGTTAACTGTCTTTTGGCCAGAAGGGGAATGAAATACAGTGAAAAGGCCCAGCCAACAGTCTGTACACTTTGAGACACCCTAACATAAGGGCAGAATGCAGCTGAGCTCATTTGCCACCACATTGATAATATATAACATAAACCTCAGGGGACCGTGTATGCCAGCAAGCATGTGAACGTAAGCATGTAGCTACTTTGGAAGAAAAAGGAGGAAAAACAAAACAAACATGTTGATCTTTTAGAACAAATTTCAAACCCAGGGATTCAAACAACTTTTACAAAAGCTTTTTTTTTTTTGCTTTTTATGGAAAGGTGATAACTTTTTAATTTTTGAAGAGGATGCCGGTAATTGGAGGTGTATTTCTTGGTTGGTGTCTCATCTGAACTTTGAGGATCAAGTACATATACTGTAAAATGCAAGAGAAAAAACTTGTGGTTACCTGTTATCCTCCTAGTAGATGACATATACACCAACTCATGTTTGCATGTCAGGCTGTATTAAGTAGGTTGGTTTTAGTAGGCACCTTTGTTACAACCACCTGCAAACAAGGCAGACTTCCTGCTTGAGCAAGGTGAGGAAGGTGGATCAAATAATTCTGCCTTCTACAGAGTACTGTTTGGGCTGTGAAGCTATCGTACAACTTCACAGTCAAGCTGTAACAAAGGGAAACAATCTGGATGTACTAAAGAATGCAACTTACAGGCGAAAGATTCTTTTCAAGTCTTATTTTTTAACCAGTTAGCCTTCTTTCACAATTAGTGGTTTATGTTTGCCAAGTACAATGTATCTATAAACTTGGGCAGTATGCATTTTTTTCTGCACCACCTGTTTCTATCATATCCCCACTTGGTGCAATGCAGAAATATGCAACAATTAATTAAGAGTGAAGAGTATGCAGTGGTTCTGAATGAACTAGATCAGATACTGGAAGGAATATACCTATTGGTGCTAGTCCAGCTACTTTAGCCCACTGTAATAGGACTTAGTGCTGTTGGAGAGCTACTATACAAAGACAAGTGTACCCGTTTCAGAGTGAGTATATTTTTAGATTTGCATGGCTGCTTCTCCAAAAATTGCCAGTGCTAGATAGGCAGTGAATACAAAATAAAAATTAAGAGCCGCAATTGGCTAGATTATTTGGCATGTGTTCTTGAAACTCCTCAAAATTTTCAGGTTTGCCTTGAGACCATGTAGTGTTATCTGCTTCTTCCCTTTGTCACTATTGCTTCACAAGTGGCTTCACCAGCCACCAAAGAAAGACTTGAAATGCTGAGACTGCTTTTGTTCTTGATCTTTAAACAAGAAGAATAATGAAAAATTTAAAATATGAATGCCATCACTTGTCAGTTAGATTCTTTACAGAATCAAAAGGTTGAGAGTTGATCTTCATGGTGATACATTTGGTGATCACGAGAGGAACAAATGAAAATCTCTGGGCTCTGCTGCCACTGAAGTGACCCACTGTCATTCATTGTACACATCCATGTTATGTGAGCAATGCACAAAAGCTTCCCTGACTTTTCTAATTTGTATGATAACCCGGTAGGAGGGAGGCTGATTCGGAGGGAGAGGAGAAGAGGATTAGTTTCATTCAGCTTCTAGCTACTTACTGGTTTATTTTAACTTGCAACAAAAGGCTTATATTTATGGCTTCTGTGATTTGTGATAACAATCTAGTCAGGAAAAGTCTAGCATGTGCTCCTAGTAAGACAAGAAAAGGAAAAATAATATTTGCAAAAAGAAAAAAAAAGAAATTTTGAAAGAAAATGGTTCCTGAGTTCTTTAACCTCATGCGGATGTAGCTGATCATGGTGCAAGATGCTGTGAGGTTAATCCTTGTCCATGAGGTGTGTACACAACTAGAATCAGGAAATTATTGCACATAGACCAGTAAAGAGCAAGCTCTTTTAGTCCCTTTACTTCAACTAACTGCTGCAGCTACAATGACTTCAGAGACTTCTGTTTCTCTGTGGAGATGTGTAAAGTTATTAGTGGTTGTTTTCGTTAGGAAATACTATAGGAAATATTAGTGGAGTAATTATCACCTAGCCATTCATTCCGAAAAATCAAGGAAAGATCCACGTTGGATTCTGTCTGCCTGTCTGACACTTCTGCTGGTAATATCACAACAGTAATGCCTACAGTTACCACAAGGAAGTAGAATTTAGTTCAAATAGACCTCAAAATTATAGAAGAAGCAAAAGATTATTAAAGCACGTGAAGAGATGCTAGGTCAGGGAAGTTACTTAACACTTTCTCCACAGCACAGATGTGCAGATGTAAAGTGACAGTTAAACATATGAAGGCAGTAGAAAGGTTAATTGAAAAATACATGGGATAACGTAATGATCTGATTAGCAAAGAAGCTACGTAGTTCTGAAATGTGCTGGCAAGTAAAGTCCTGGCTTTGGAGTCACCTTCACCCGATCGGTTCTTCTAGCTGTCTTAATTCTTATTGCTTTATATGATCATATAATTTATGTAATATTGTTCCATATATTTTTCACTAGGAGTATATTTAAAGAACATGATGAAAATAAAAGGTATTTTTAATAGCTTTAAGTATTTATTTTCTTTATACACTAGGTACCAGATTTATAGCTGTCTGTGCTTGAGAGGGTCACAGAATATTTAAATCATTAATCTGTGAGGAGTAAAATTGCACTGGCACTGGAAAATTGCACTGGCAAATATTTTGAACTGTGTTTATCTGTCACTAGACTGTGTGGAAATACTATTTCTATTTTCAAAATTCATTTACACATCTATCTGATCTACAGACAAATGACTACGCTACTTATTAAATGTCATAATCCACAGATTATTGTTTATTTGCATTATTGATAAATTTTCAGAATTAATACATTGAAGATAACAGTTTCACCTTTCAGCTTTGTAGACATGCCTTTATATCGATGCAGTTTGTTTATTTATGAGAGTTAGCAGAGTATGTGATGATGGAGGTACATTCTGATAAGCATAATAAGAAAAGCTTTTTAAGCCCTGTTTTTTAAGTTCTGATTCTAAAATACACATTTTGAAAATGTGATACACAAAAAAGGAAGCAAATGAACACCGAACTTAAAACTGAGGGGTTAACAGATGTATACTTTTGTCGCTTTCATAATATATTTACATGACAAACATCACATAATCATCTGCTGGAGCAGGGGGGTTGGACTACATGATCTCTAGAGGTCTCTTCCAACCCTAACCTTTCTGTGATTCTGTGATGTTTGTCATGTAAATATATTAACATGACTCCAAGAATATTCATATGACATGCATGTGAATAAGTCCATATTCAGAAGACCATTTCAGAATTAAGTAGATTATTTAGCACTGGTTCTCATACAAATAGAGCCTCCTACCATCCTCAGAAGTTGTGCTGCCGTAACTGATGGCCCTGCCTCAATATTGCTGCTCACTTTTCTGCCTCAAACAGTAGAACCTAAGCCTGCTCTTGTAACATCAAGGCTTTGCAGGGAATGCAGCCTCCGTTGAGCATATCTCCTACTTCTGGGTGGCTAATTCCTATCTGAGGGAACAATGAGACAAATTACAGGAGAGTGCACTATGCAAATGGATTCACTTTGTTCCAGACAGAATAGGAGTTTGTACCTTCTTGGCTGGAATCTGAGGCAGTATGGAGAGAAAACAGTGATAGGGCTTCAAAGGTTTAGGCTTTTAGGTTTTTTGATATGGTAGTGATGCTCTGCAAAGGCTATATGATAAACCCAGGACAAGTCTATTACCCCTTCTGTTTAATATTATAAATCCACTTTTTTTTATATACATGTTTTCTCTCCCTTTTCCTAATAGCAGCTTACTGCTATATCCCTGCACTATAGAGAGGCAGTGAGTTAGGAGCAAACTCCTATGTTCTAGTTAGAAATATGGGAGCTAAACTGCTCCATTACAAGGTTTCAGGAGCATTAGGGATACAGTTTCTTGGTATCTTTTCAGACTGCTTCCACAGAGGAATCACTAAGTAAAAGGGAAGTGTATGGTTGAAGTCAGCAAGCATTTATGACAGTATTTGGCAACTAGGAAACATAACAGATTGTTTCTGTAGTGGAATAAATAAGAAATTGAGAAGAACTAAGACAAAGTTTCTTCTCTTTAGTCTGTTTTCCTTAGTTGGTTTTCTTGCTCATTCTCCCACCTAGCTTTCTCTTTTCTTGCCTTTCTCTGGAATGATGTTTGTTCTGCTGCACTGTGTCTATGTGCATGCAAATTTATGAGCATGTGTGTGTGTTATGGAAAGCTAATACATGTGTCAAAGGTGGTGGGCACATGCATATATGACTATAAGCATATATATGCTTATGTATTTCAGAAAGAATCCACCATTACAAATGTTTAATACCAAGTTAGTTTAAAAAGCATGCAACAAAAATCTGCAATATTACTTTGTTTTTAAATATTGCCTGCCAAGAATCAATTGGTAATAGCCTCACAGTCTATATTATTTATCACTATATGAAGACTGTCATATAATCTACTTAATCATTATGATGAAGAAATGAAGGTTAACCTAAACTACATTGACCCTTACTGTAAAAAAGAAAAAGTAATTGTTTTGTCCAAGTTCATTCCTGATGTAATTAATCTGCAGCTAGTGTAGTTTTACTGCAAATCAGTTTTGTCACCTCTACTGTTATGATCTTGATTTTCATAGTTACTAATGGAAAGTTACATAGAACCTGCTTTTGGTTTATGTTTTTATGAAAAACTCATGTATTGGACATGGGAATATTGTGTCTGTACAGTAATGGGCAGCAATGCAATTATGCTCATGTAGCTGAATTGAGTTTATTGTTTTTACTGTGTTTTTTTTTTTTCCATTTGATGCTTTGATGTAAGAGGGGCAACCCAGGAAACAACACAATAAAATATCTTGAAGCTTTCCTTAGCTTTAATCCTTGAAGCTTTAGCAAACTAAAGATAACTGTACTTTTCATTTTAATACAGGAAAAGTATCTTCTTAATCATAAATGGATATGAGTGTTTTCATCCAATTGAGAGATAAAATTGCAAGCATTTTGCACTTTTCATAATTTGTATTTTGTGAATTCTTTTGAGAAAGAATAATATTGGGAATCTAGTTTTAAATGAGCCCTTCTCTTCTCCCCTTTAACCACTCATTCTTCGCTCCTTTTTTCATCCTTTTCATAGTGAAAAATTGTCTGTGTCAGTCTTCACTGGGCAGTAACCATCCTGTTTATTTGTTTATTTGTTTGGTGGAATCTGTTACATATCAAACACCGGAATTATCTAAAAAATAGTTAAATATTTTTGCTACTGTCAGAAGAGGTAAATGTTCTCCATCTTTAAAATATGGAGATTGCACCTTCTTTTTATCCAAAATCTCAGTGAAGCAAAGCATGTTTTCATTGGGTCTTCTCCACTCAGTCACCTAATTTTGTGTTTATTAGAATATTTTCATACTGTAATCACTAGGAAGTAACATTAGTAATTTAAATACACTGTCTCTCTTCTCCTCTCCTCTCCTCTCCTCTCCTCTCCTCTCCTCTCCTCTCCTCTCCTCTCCTCTCCTCTCCTCTCCTC